>JASAND010022672.1:0-11255 GCA_030248195.1 Trissonchulus latispiculum | reverse complement strand
CGCCCCTGCCCGAAACTAGTACATGATCTATTCCCCCCCCCCCCAACATTTTGCCTCGATTTCGTGATTACCGTTTGTCCCAGTGTACACTTGCGTGCGTTGTTGTGGTTTTTGTACCGTGTATCCTACTTACACCTATCCTACTTACGCCTAACGTTTGATGTTTCCGCCTAGAGATAACAAAACTCAAAATCCTACTTACGCCTAATGCTCAAAACTGAAATTCCTACTTACGCCTAAAATATTTCCTTGCAAAACTCTCATTCCTACTTACACCTAAAACGAAATCTCTACCGTAATCCACTTACATATTTTCCCTTATCACTTTGTACAGTGTTACAGTGCAATTAATATGTAGAAATAATAATCTGTATAAACATCTTCATTTAAATTCGGTGTAACATTTCGACAAATAGTGCTGCAGCAGCTGTGTTTTTAATTTAACTTTAAACTGAAGAAATTACACATACACACATACAGTTGAGCATCTATTCATGTATGTTTTTATTATATTATTAGACGTTATAAAACTTAGTAAGGAGAACCAAATTCCAAGTACCCTCCTGATTTCGGACAACGTATAAGTTAAATCATTGTAAGTCAATAGTCTAAATTCAGTTGTCCTCCGACAAGAAGAACTTTTGGGGAACAAAAACGTCTGTACTTAAAATTTATCAGATGTGCTGGAATATTTTAAATAGTTTAGTTAGTTTTCATTTGCAGGGAAAGTTGAAAAGTTTTTTCTAATAAATAAAATTGAGCCGCAAATTTGCTATTTAGTTCACATCAGGTGGACCCCCCCCCCCTTTAAAGAAAAATTGAACAACTTCCACAACAAAGTCAGAAAGAGGATACTGTAGATTTTAGGCGTAAGTAGGAATCTAAGTTTTGCGTAAACATTCTTTAGGCGTAAGTAGGAATGTGAGTTTTGACAGAAAGAATTAGGCGTAAGTAGGAATTTGAGTTTTGAAAACGATTATGCGTAAGTAGGATAGGCGTAAGTAGGAGTAAGCTTTTGTACTACTTGTGAGATAGTTAGTTTTAAATGCTATATTATAATGTATAGTTCTGTAGTTGTTGCCTTGTTGAAGTTCGGTGAAATGATCAGATGATGTTTTTCACATTCTCAGTTACATTTTGTTCGAAAGTGTGCTATATCTACTTGTCTCTTGTGTCTTGTATTTAGTTGCTCTGTTGTATCTTAATAGTGAGCATGTACTTGCGCAACTTTCTAAATACGTTAGTTTTATGCATCTGTATAGATTAATTAGTACATACATTGATCAGTTATCATTGATTGTTAAAAAGTTATACTTAATCAAATCTGTTGGTTTATATAATAGAGTTTTAAATTTAGGTACGTATACCATGTTTACTTTCATGTTTGTTATGATTAACATTTCCAAGTTTGGTTTGGATTTGGTATGCGGTGAATACTGAATCTGGGTTGAGAATAGGTGGTTTTGCTTCGTAGCTACGGTTCCCTTTTGTTAACACTGTATCTGTTATGTAATATGTAGAAAGCAGTTTATCATGTACGTATTTTCTTTTCTAGAATATATATTTTTCATGTCTTATTGAATATAATTGGTCCCCTGTTTTTGTAGCCCTATTTAGTGTTGCCCTGCCCAGTTTTGTCTAAAAAACTGTTGTAATGGATTGCGAACACATAGTATATACTGTGTAAGCTTGCGTATATAGTGTTCTTACGTAACATTCTTTCTTTTTTTGATATAGTTTATGTATTTCATTCATTATCTACTTGGATCTATTTGAAGCTGTTCTTGTTGTTCTTGTTCTGTCTATGGTTTTTTCTCGGAAGTAAATGTTTAATAGACTCTTTCGGTAGTTGTGACTGTGGTTTTTTGTGAACTTTTTCTGAAATCTGGCTGTTATACCGTTATTGAGTAAAATAGACTAAGAATAGGTTGATGCTTACTCGAAGTTGGTTGGTGCTAACTGGGCTGTGTTTACAAGTGACTAGGTTTGCCTAAGTCCCACTTATTCAAGCGCATGTCTTGTTAGATTGGTGCTTCTTTTTTGGGCGTCGCAGCCTTAATGTTCGTCAGTCGTATTCGGAAGCCTTACCCATAATAGGGCAATAGACGAGGTCCGTTCGCTCGACGGCATACTTTTAGGCCAGGGGGAAGTTTCATAAAAACTGGACTCGCATGCGAGCGCTAGCATGCTACTGCGAGATGCTAGTGCGAGTGTTTCATAAAACTTTATTCGAACTCGACCAAATTAGCTAAGGTTCTGCTGCTGCTAGCAGCACTAGCATTGCTAGTGCGAGCAACAAGTCTGCTAGTTCAGGGCTTGCGTGGAAAAAGGGTATTTCTTTAATCGAATGTTATCTGTGCGCGAAGCAAACTATTTGAAATTTAAGCATGAAATCGAGATCAGTCTTCATGCCATAAAAATTTGAATTTAAGAACTGTAACAGTGCAAAAGTTATTCTTGTTTTTCTGGTAGTTCTCTAGTCCAAATTGACTAGAGAACTTGACAGTAGGCATGGGCACGGGTAGTCGGGTACCCGATGTCCAGTTAAATCCTGAAAAAACCGGATAAAACTGGATTTGTGTCTTTTCCAGATTACCCCACCCCCCCCACTCAAAGATTTTGAAACCTGTACAATTGCGTTATTACTTTGTATGGATATGTAAGAGATTAGAATTTTCGGCACGTGTTATTTGGAACTAGAAACTATTGGAATCTTAAAACTTTGCTGTCTTAGGGTCTTTTCGCGGAAGAGTTAAGCCGAGTTAAACGAGTTGAACTTTGTCGTTTTAGTGAAAGAGTTATAAAGGAAAAGTTACCTCTCTAACTCTTACTTTACTTTACTTTACTTTACTCTTTCGTGAATATGTCTTTAGTAGCTTGTCCATTGTTATAAAATCAAAAGCAGACAGATCATTGGGACACTTATCGTTTTTTGAGAACAGGAAATTTATGTCGTGGTAGACACGAATTTTCTGATCCCAATTCTCGAGCAAGTTCGGAAATTGCATTCTCAAGACAACTAGTCACGTAAAATATATTAAAACTTAGTCAATTTCCTAGATATTAGAATTTTGAATTAGAGTCTTTAAACTAAGCATTCCAAATAGAGCTGACGTCTATTTGATCTGAAAACATCTTATAGCTATAAACTGGGCTGAATCGTACAAAAGCAAACGCTATCTAAAGCGAAAACTGTACAGCTTTATTTTTACGATTGATTGCATTAAATTCTGTAAATGGTTTATCCAAGGTTCGTTGCCACGGTAGGGGAATCCCAAAATTCGGTAATGGTCCAAATATATACCGATGCTTTTGGCTATTAGTCACTACAGGCCTGCCTTGCCATTAACTCAAAACGACTAAGTTGCATGCAATATACCATAAACTTGCTTAATTTTAATGGCAAACGAAAATAATCTTTGAAATTGCAATTTTGTTTTTGGGTACCCGAAAAGTGTTCGGGTACCCGGGTACCCGAGCGTTATAGACTTGGGGTAGTGCCGGGTACCCGGGTCCAATTTTTTGGACCCGTGCCCATGCCTACTAGATAGCTGCTAGTTGCGAGTTCGACAGTAGCAGCTAGAGTTTTATGAAACAGGTACTCGCAGGCAGGAGCTATATCGACTCGTACTCGACCATCAACTAGACTCGCAAATCCAGTGCGAGTGACTGCACAACAGCTGCCTGCGAGTACCTGTTTCATAAAACTATAGCTGCTGCTGCTGCTGCCGAACTCGCAACTAGTTCTCTAGTCAGTTTTGACTAGAGAACTCCCAGAAAAACAATAACTTTTGCATTGCTAAAGCTTTTGTATTCAAATTTTTATGGCAAGAGGAATGATCTGTTCTTTACGTTATGCTTAAATTTTAAATAGTTTGCTTCGCGGATAGAAAAGATACGATTTTTTAAAGAATTTTCCGTTTTTCACGCAGGCCATGAAATAGCAGATTCTTATTCTATCTAATCTTATCTAATTTGGTCGAGTTCTCAGAAAGTTTTATGGAACACTCGTACTTACATCTCGCACTAGTATTGCGAGTATTAGCACGCTAGTGGTCGCATGCTAGTAGATTTTTTATGAAACTGCCCCCAGGGGGCAGTTTCATAAAAAAATCGAACTAGCGTGCTAGTACTCGCAATACTAGTGCGAGATGCGAGTACGAGTGTTTCATAAAACTTTCTGAGAACACGACCAAATTAGCTCAGATTCTGCTGCTGCGTGCAGCACTAGTATTGCTAGTGCGAGCAACAAGTCTGCTAGTTGAGGGCTTGCGTGAAAAATGGATAATTCTTTAAAAAATCGTATCTTTTCAATCCGCGAAGCAAACTATTTAAAATTTAAGCATAACGTCAAGAACAGATCAGTCTTCATGCCATAAAAATTTGAATATAAAAACTGTAACAGTGCAAAAGTTAATCTTGTGTTTCTGGGAGTTCTCTAGTCAAAATTGACTAGAAAACTAGACAGCTGCTAGTTGCGAGTTCGGCAGCAGCAGCTAGAGTTTTATGAAACAGGTACTCGCAGGCAGGAGCTATATCGACTCGCACTCGACCATCAACTTGAATCACAAATCCAGTGCGAGTACGAACTCGATCGCACAACTTTTACGAAACACATTAGCGACTCGACTCGACAACTAGCAGAGTCTAGTTGTCGAGTCGAGTCGAGTAAGAAAAATGTTTTATGAAACTGCCCCCAGGAGGTATCTGGCTCCGACGTGACTGAAGATGAAAACTGAAAAAATAAAGTGATCAGAATTGGAAACCATTTAGTGTTGCTGACCAGACGGATCTCAGGGTGCACCCCTTGTTGGGGATCTCCGCTGTAGTGGTGTCCGTGTCCATCGGATTTCCTACGGAGGTTGTTTTCCCTTTACCCATTCTCAAGGGCATGGGGGTTTTTAAAAGTTCAGTTGGATAAAGTTGTCTGAAATTTTGAATCTGTCCTGAGTGCATTTTCATTCACGTTCACAAAATTCCCTGTGTACTGTTTTTGGTTGGAGTGGGTCGAATTCCTTTCACTGTACAATGTTTTTCTGATGACTAGACACCATGAGAGGAAATTTCATCCTCAAGACCAGTATATACACTTATGGTCAGAGTACAAAGAGAAATCCTACGTTCCAAAATAGCAGGTGAATACTTAGATTGTAGGGGGGGGGTGCTCCGTTTTGCTTATTTTGAGTGTATTCTAATCCTCCGGTGTAAACCTAACAGAAGGATGTGGGTTCGATCTTTATTCTTGGGCTGAATTTTGTCAGCTTTTCAGTGCTGTACATGTAGTGATTAAGGTGTTTGACTTCGGATTCGACAGTCCGCGGTTCGAATCCCCGCTGCCACAAGGCTTTCACAAATTCCTCTTGAGCAAGGGTCTCAGCAGATAGCTCTGGGGCCGATGTTATAAAACGGGGTTAAGGCTAACCCGGGTTAAGCCCATTTTTGGGTTCAACCCTAAAATTTTAGGGTTGGCTAAACCCTGATGTTCAACATATGTTATCAAATATTTTGGGATTGACTTATCTTTTCCAGCGTTAATTCGGTTCTATCTCAACCCAAATTTCAATCCCAACCTTGTTTTTTCAACCATTGTTAATTAATTCAACCCTGTTTTGATAACACTAGGTTCAAAGTTTTCAGCCCGGGTTGGGGTTCCAACTCGGGTTGAGATGCTTGATAACACTGGCCCCTGGTCAACCCAGTTATCCATCCTTAATTGTTCAGTAAATGGATACCACTATTGTGGGGAAACCCTAGCGTAGCCAAGCCAGAAAAAATTCGGAGTGGAGCAAGTCAAAAATGCTCTGGAATTTCTACTACAACTGAACTGTTGGTGGAAGTAGATATTTTTATTGTTCTTTTTAGATATTTTTGTTCTTTAGTAGCGCCACAGGCGAAAATTTTTTGAAATTTTACTCACGCTGCTACTCACTAGAAATCTTTTCTTTTGTCTCCGATTTCAGGGGGTACGCCCCCTCCCTCCTCCTGGCTACTCGCCTGGGGCCGGTGTTATCAAGCATCTCAACCCGGGTTGAAACTGAACCCGGGTTGAAATTAGGGTTGAAAACTTCAACCCAATGTTATCAAAATAGGGTTGAATAAACCCGGGTTGAAATAGCAGGGTTGGGGTTGAAATCTGGGTTGAGTTCCAACCCAATGTTATTATTAAATTTGGGTTGAAAGTTTGGGTTGGTTTTAGGGTTGAAATGGCTTAGCTAGGAGGGTTGAGATTTCAACCCGGGTTGAGATAATGGAGAGCCATCCTTTTGTTCTAGTTTTACCAATTGGCCATAGCTGACGAACGCCACTAGGAATAGACTAGTTTTAAAAACTTAAATATTTTCACAAAACATGGCATGAAGAAGTCCAAACAAAAACACGATATCATGGGGGTGCTCGGAGAGCCCCCCATAATATGAGCTATAAAGGCACTTTGCGGATTTGGAAAAGTGCTAATTAGGCATAACTAATTAACGGGAAGGAATTAAGAGCTAATATTTACATTTTTGAAATCTCCAGGCCAAGAGCTTTCGAATGATACCAAACTTGCCCGGAAAAAATGAACTTTGAAAAAATCGACTTTCTCTTACGGGTTTGAAAGTGGGGTTTTTTTCCTCTGTATATATTCTTCATGATTTTTTCCAATTTTGTGTTAACTCGATTTTTCGAACGGCCCATAGGACAAATTTTTCTATACTATTTTTTGATTATCTAGGCAATGGTACTTAACAAGTTTATGGTTTTTTTCGAATTTCGATTTGGTTCGATTTTTGTAGATGGTCAAAAATGGGAAAAATAGCGTTTTTGGACACCTTCAAGCTGAAAAATTTTAAAAAGTCCGAAAATTTTAAAATAGTCTAAAAACGGGCAAAAACAGCGTTTTTCGGCCTTGGGGTGGTACCCATATATAGTAAATCGGGGTCGCTGAACACGATGAGCATATCGCCGAAGCCGACGGATGTGACCCTCGGGCTGCTTGGCGCCCGTGGTTCCTCGCCCAGGGTCAAAGTTGGAAAAAGTCCCTAAAAACGGCTATTTTTGGTCTTTTGGTGGTGCCTATATATAGTAAATCGGGGTCGCTGAACACGATGAGCATATCGCCGAAACCGACGGATGTGACCCTCGGGCTGCATGACGCCCGTGGTTCCTCGCCCAGGGTCAAAGTTGGGAAAAGTCCCTAAAAACGGCTATTTTTGGTCTTTTGGTGGTGCCTATATATAGTAAATCGGGGTCGCTGAACACGATGAGCATATCGCCGAAATCGACGGATGTGACCCTCATGCTGCATGGTGCCCGTGGTTCCTCGCCCAGGGTCAAAGTTGGGAAAAATCCCCCAAAACAGCTATTTTCGGCGTTTTGGTTGGGGGCATATATAATAAATCGACTATGCTCGTTTCAATGGGCATATTCTCGAAACCGACGGAAGTGACCACTGGTCACTACGGTCTAGGTGGGCTATTGACCACTGGTCAAACCCCCTAAAACAGCGTTTTTCGGCGTTTTGGTTGGAGTCATATATAGTAAATCGACTATGCTCGTTTCAATGGGCGTATTGTCGAAACCGACGGAAGTGACCACTGGTCACTACGATCTAGGTGGCCTGTTGACCACTGGTCAAACCCCCTTAAACTTCGTTTTTCGGCGTTTTGGTTGTGGGCATATATAGAAAATCGACTATGCTCGTTTCAATTTCCGATTTCAGATTTCATTTTCAGATTTCCAACGTTTTTACCAGATTTTTGGATAGAAAAAGCTTAAAATGTCGTGCGAGTTTAGCAAAAAATGCTTATTTTTCCCTTCAAAAAGGGTAAATTTTAAAAAATTTTCTTGTTTCTGCAAAATGAAAAGAATTAAAGATTTAAAGGACGATTTCATCTAAAAAGCAAAAAATTTCTTCAACTTCTGGGGTGCCCCGCCCCCCAGACCCCCCACATTGTATCGGGTTGTTATCGTCATTGTCAGTGCTCAAAGACATGATACATACATAGACATCAGATATGAGTACGTAAGTTAGAATATATATTCGCGGGACAATGCGAAATATGAAGCAACACACGCCAACAAGGTAAAAATTCAACCAAAATTACGAATATAGCCTAAAATCAAAACAAAACTGCATTTCTGCAAAACTTAATTTTTGACGTTGGACAAATAAAAATGACGCTCAGAAAATAAAAATGACGAAAATTTGACGAAATCCGATTTTGAAAAAAAAACGCTGGGCGTATATAGTAAATCGACTACGCTCGTTTCAATGGGCGTATTGTCGAAAACGACGGAAGTGACCACTGGTCACTACGGTCTAGGTGGCCTATTGACCACTGGTCAAACCCCCTTAAACTTCGTTTTTCGGCGTTTTGGTTGGAGTCATATATAGTAAATCGACTATGCTCGTTTCAATGGGCATATTTTCGAAACCGACGGAAGTGACCACTGGTCTAGGTGGCCTATTGACCACTGGGCAAACCCCCTAAAACTTCGTTTTTCGGCGTTTTGGTTGGGGGCGTATATAGTAAATCGACTACGCTCGTTTCAATGGGCGTATTGTCGAAACCGACGGAAGTGACCACTGGTCACTACGGTCTAGGTGGCCTATTGACCACTGGTCAAACCCCCTAAAACTTCGTTTTTCGGCGTTTTTGTTGTGGCATATATAGTAAATCGACTACACTCGTTTCAATGGGCGTGTTGTCGAAGCCGCCGGAAGTGACCACTGGTCACTACGGTCTAGGTGGCCTATTGACCACTGGTCAAACCCCCAAAACAACGTTTTTCTGCGTTTTGGTTGGGGGCGTATATAGTAAATCGACTGTGCTCGTTTCAATGGGCATATTTTCGAAACCGACGGAAGTGACCACTGGCCACTACGGTCTAGGTGGCCTATTGACCACTGGTCAAACCCCCTTAAACTTCGTTTTTCGGCGTTTTGGTTGTGGGCATATATAGAAAATCGACTATGCTCGTTTCAATGGGCGTATTGTCGAAACCGACGGAAGTGACCACTGGTCACTACGGTCTAGGTGGGCTAGACCACTGGTCAAACCCCCTAAAACAGCGTTTTTCAGCGTTTTAGTTGAGGGCATATATAGTAAATCGACTATGCTCGTTTCAATGGGCATATTTTCGAAACCGACGGAAGTGACCACTGGTCTAGGTGGCCTATTGACCACTGGTCAAACCCCGTAAAACTTCGTTTTTCGGCGTTTTTGTTGGCATATATAGTAAATCGACTACGCTCGTTTCAATGGGCGTGTTGTCGAAGCCGCCGGAAGTGACCACTGGTCACTACGGTCTAGGTGGCCTATTGACCACTGGTCAAACCCCCAAAACAACGTTTTTCTGCGTTTTGGTTTGGGGCGTATATAGTAAATCGACTGTGCTCGTTTCAATGGGCATATTTTCGAAACCGACGGAAGTGACCACTGGTCACTACGGTCTAGGTGGCCTATTGACCACTGGTCAAACCCCCTAAAACAGCGTTTTTCGGCGTTTTGGATGGAGGCCTATAGAGTAAATCGATTATGCTCGTTTCAATGGGTATATTTTCGAAACCGACGGAAGTGACCACTAGTCTAGGTGGTCTATTGACCACTGGTCAAACCCCCTAAAACAGCGATTTTCGCCGTTTTGGTTGGGGGCATATATAGTAAATCGACTATGCTCGTTTCAATGGGCATATTTTCGAAACCGACGGAAGTGACCACTGGTCTAGGTGGCCTTTTGACCACTGGTCAAACCCCGTAAAACTTCGTTTTTCGGCGTTTTTGTTGTGGCATATATAGTAAATCAACTACGCTCGTTTCAATGGGCGTGTTGTCGAAACCGCCGGAAGTGACCACTGGTCACTACGGTCTAGGTGGCCTATTGACCACTGGTCAAACCCCCAAAACAACGTTTTTCTGCGTTTTGGTTGGGGGCGTATATAGTAAATCGACTGTGCTCGTTTCAATATGCATATTTTCGAAACCGACGGAAGTGACCACTGGTCACTACGGTCTAGCTGGCCTATTGACCACTGGTCAAACCCCCTGGAACAGCCGTCGGCTGAGTGTGAAAAAGTCCCAACTCGGACGTATCCTTTTTATTACTCCGATGTGTTGGTCTAGGTCTAGCGCACATTGTGCGAAAAGATCCCATCTTTCTAACGCTTGTATAGCGCTCTGAATGCCAAAAAGTAGTGATTACGTGTAATCGCAGTAGGTCCTATCTCTATAAAACAGTTATATTTTAATTCCATCTTAATCTGCGACTGAAAATATCTCAAGACGTGCAATTTCACTACTTAAAATATCCTATCTATGTGGCGATCTGCCGCGACAATTTTGAGGAAAATGGCCTAACTCCATAAATTACACGTAAATTTTCAGCTGAGTGAAAACCTCTTACCGGCACCTACAGCTCGAAGGATTTGGTTTCAAGAGTCGGAAATTTCAGAATAGTCGTTTATTGAATAGGGCAATCTTATGGTCATACTGAAAACATCTTACGGCGTTTATGATATGGAGAAACAGTTTTTCGCATTTTTCTCGAGATTTTAAAGTAACAGATGAGACTTTTTCATACTCAGCCGTGCGTTTTTCAGCGTTTTGGTTGGGGGCATATATAGTAAATCGACTATGCTCGTTTCAATGGGCATATTTTCGAAACCGACGGAAGTGACCACTGGTCTAGGTGGCCTATTGACCACTGGTCAAACCCCCTAAAACTTCGTTTTTCGGCGTTTTGGTTGGGGGCATATATAGTAAATCGACTATGCTCGTTTCAATGGGCATATTGTCCAAACCGACGGAAGTGACCACTGGTCACTACGGTCTAGATGGCCTATTGACCACTGGTCAAACCCCCTGGAACAGCGTTTTTCGGCGGTGTGGTTGGGGGCATATACAATAAATCGACTGTACTCGTTTCAATGGAAAGGACGCATACTCTTGCGAACCTTACGCTAAGTACTTACTTGTACTTGTTCCATCTCCATTACTGCTGCAGCAATCTGATGGGCTCCGGATCCATACCAACTTGATTAACCATTGCCCTCCACTGGTTTCTGTCTTGAGCCATGGTTTTGACCACATCATCCCACCGGTACCCAGCGTTTCTATATGGGGTCATGTGGGCCCATAGGTCCTTTTCCACTACCTGCCGCCATGACGTTGCCGGCCGACCGGGTGGTTTCCGCCAGTGACCCGGGATGGAGGAGAAGAACACCTTTCCCGGTGCCCGTAAGGGATCCATCCGCCCTAAGTGGCCCAGCCACCGGA
>JASAND010022671.1:0-60000 GCA_030248195.1 Trissonchulus latispiculum | reverse complement strand
TTTTTAAATGATTTTTGTTTCTCCATTGTATTTTTATTCTCATGTCGTTACTCTCATAACATTTTCTATTTATATTGACTGTACTGTGCAGATTTTGCTAATTAATTATTACATATACATTAAAAGTTGATTTTGTTGAAGAAAGCTGTGCTTCTTAGCATCTCTAGTTAGACTGACTCCTGATTTAGGTCAGATCGACTATTTCAAATTTAACTTTCTAACTTAGATCAGGTTACAAGGTCAGTCCTCATGTAGCCTTCCTCCCCCAGGGATGTTCTCCACAGATGGAGCGCCGGTGCTCAATCCCAAGTCCCCAGTTTCATTACCCTTGAGCCAGGGGCCTATTTCATAAAACTACATTAGTTACATTACATTTCATTAAAATGTAGCTTTTATTGTGTTGTGCACCGGCCTTGTCTAGACCGGCCGGCCCAGGTCCAGAGTGGGCCGGCCGGTAACAGACTGGCCGGTGACAGGTTCTGCGGAGTATTGCCTTAAACTTGCTACAATCTGTCCTCAAACCTATTAATAGAATAGCCGGTGAAAAGTGGCACCGGCTGGTGAAGGCCGGTGCACAGGACGGCGGCCGCTCGGCCAGTACAGGCCGGCCGGCCGGCGTCGCGAGCTGGGCCGGCCTGCTTACGAAAATTTGGGCCGGTGAACAACACTGTACATTGTAATGTAACTTGCATGGTAATGTAGAAAATACAATGTAACTACACTACATGGTAAGACTGTATATGAAACCGAATTTCCACTACATTGTTACATTGTAGTTACATACAATGTAGCAAATGTAATGTATATGGAAAATATTTGTTAGGAAATAGGCCCCAGGAGTGTCACCTCGAGTGATGACTGCAACCGTAGAGGAGGGACCAGCTCCTCAAGGCAGATGCCATACACAGTCTCCTGTTATCTTTCCACTGTAGTCAGTGGTACCCAATTACCAGTCAATTAAGGAAAGATAGCTGGGTTGGGTAGAGCCCAGAGTTAACCGAAATGCGATTAGTCGTTTGCGGAAGCTGAGTCGAGAAGGTTTTGCGGCAGGGGAGACTCGAACCAGTAATCATCGGATGGATTGGAATTTGAAAGCCTTGACCAATGACGTAGGGTTAGTTTGTGATGCTAGGCAGTAGGCGCCTCCGTATGTTTCATTTAGAATAGATTGAATTCTGGTTTTGTACAAAATGGGGCATTTAGTGTAGGACAAGATAGCTTATTGCCTGAATTACTTTTGCTCAAATCGGCACTTCAAATAAGCTTAACAGGAATGCGAATTAAATGTCCGTAATATAGTTATATATATATATATATATATATATATATATATATATATATATATATATATATATATATATATATATATATATATATATATATATATTGTGTGGTGCTGCTTGTCGGGGTTGAAAGGAACCCAGATTTTCACCGATCTTGGCTCGTAAATTTGGTAGATTTACGGTATGGAGGGTAGATTTCCGGATTTCAAACTTTGTCAGGACTGTCCATTGTTAAAACTGAAATTTGGTTAATTTTCCAATGGAATTCGCGACAAGAGATTATTTAAGTCAAGTGACAGCTTATACTAACTCATCATATATGTTATTGGTCACACATTGCAATCGTGGATCCAATCAAACAAGTAGTTTTAAACATGAAATCGAATATTCTCCTAAGTCTCCTACAGTTTTGACTGATCTAAGTTAAAGAATTGTGTTGCCTTGAGTCCTCGGTTGGTTTTTTTTATTCTCCAGCCCACAATTTGTTCTTTTGTTATCATTCATCTCTCACAGATATTCTTGAGGTGGACTCTACTGTTTTTGAAACTGGAGTTTGTCCTAGGCGATAGAAAACACGGATTTATGTATATATTCGAAATCTTGTAATTTTTTATAGTACAAAATGTGATTTTTAAGAGTGAGCACAGAGTCTCATTTGCATACGAGATGAGTCCTTTACTTAGGACAAGACTGGAGAGAATTTTGACTGATGGCGAGAGGCCGCGTTTGGGCTGCTGTTATCGAGTTTCGGTGGAACCCTGTCTACAACAAGGGCCCCAGTAAGGCGACTGTAAGATTTTTGTGTATACAACTCCATCTTAGCGTTTTGTTATTAGCTCTCTATAGGTAGTTAATAACGTCTGTCAAACTAAGGTACAGCATGTTGATCGAATATATAGAAACGCCTTTTTTCAGTAAGTAGTCTGTGGTTGATGTCTCCAAAAGGAATCACCACCTTTAAGACACTTTAAGACCCTCCCCTTTATTGTTTGTTATAAATTTGTGCAGATTCTGCAAAGATTTTTAAAAATTTTCTCAATTTGTATACAGATTCTGTGCAATTGCCCTTTCTAAAGAAAGCAATTCTGCACAGATTTATGTCTATTTCTGTACAGAAACTTTGTTAGAATTAACAAATCTGCACAGATTATAACACATCTTATATAATTTTCTGTGCAGTTTTATTGCGTTCTGAATAGAAAAATAATGAATGCTAAATATTCGATCAACATGGTGTATGTACCTTAGTTAGTTTGACAGACGCATAATTGAAATTGTCACTTCTGGACCTGAAGAGACCCCAAAATTTTGAGCCTGGAGCGGGAGTCGAGTCCAGCACTCTCGGATTAACGCTACGACGCTTTGCCAACTGAGCTACCGGAAGCAGCAGTAAAAACAAGCCAGGCTGCTAAAGGATTTCTTATCCTAAACTTCAGCTAAGGAATTTCAAGTTTTCTACACTACTATGTGTCTCTTAATTTGTATTCATATGTTCTTTTCACCTTTTTCTGTCTTCTCTTTTTTATCTTAGTCTTTTTATTTTCTTTGTTTGTTTTATTTTTTGTCTGTTTTTTCCAGATGTGGTCTGATTGCGCTGCTGATGGCAGGCCGAACTCTCACTGTCGCTCCAAACCCGGTCACCATCTCAGACTTGATGGAACAAGCCAAACAATTGCGGCTGACCAATCATGGGGAAATGTTTTCGGGTTGGTTCAGAGTTGGAAGTGGGCCACGACGGAAGGGTACCCGCGGGTAATGGTAATTTTCCTACCCGCAGGGTATCTCTGGCTTTTTTAGTTGCCTCCCCCCACTTTTCGAAAGCCCCCCACTTTTGGCAACCCCCCCCCCACTTTTCGGCAAGCCCCCCCCCACTTTTTTGGGGGTCGCCCAAAAGTGTCGAAAAATTAAGTTTTTGAGGTCGAATTTTCAAACATTTTCTGAATTTTTAGCTAATTTATGGACTTATAAGTTAATTTTAAGCTTAAAATCAGCGATGTTTTGTGTTTTTACCTGAAAAATGCTAATTTGTCGCTAAAAATTTTAGTATTTATACCTTGGACTCGCCCCACCACTTCCCCCTCCCTCGGGGGGGGGGCTTAAGCCCCCCCCCCACTTTCCAAACCCTAAAAAATGCCAGTCTCTTGTTGATTTATTTACTAAAATTAGAAGAATTTTCAGAAAATTGTTCCGAAAAATGGACTTCCCGGTGGTATTTCAAAAAATCGCTAATTTTGGCGGGTGCCCTTTTCCACGCTTTTTACTCTCAGCGCATAGACTTGTTCTATTAGGCTATATGTCCAGAAAAAATGGTATTCGTGCCATTTTTGCAAAGCTTAAATGTCTTTAATTTGATTGTAAGCATGTTGCTTTAGTGGAGTTTTGTGGATGGTACATAAGGTCACTCTCCAAACTCTCAAAAATTGTTGGAAAATCGAAAGTGGATATGTTTTCTCAAGAAATTTGTCAAAAAATATCACTGATGACTAAAAAAATCCTCAAAAAACTAAAAACATCCTGATGACTAAACTATGTACCATAACCTATAGATGGTGTATAGCAGAACTTTTATTCGGACAACCTACACAATTAACATTTCGCTTTGCGTTTTGTTATTGAGAATGTAGTAGCCCCTGGTCAGTTTTTGGAGTGAATAACATCCGAAAAAACGCAACAGTTAAAATTCCTTTTTTGTAATTCAATTCTGACGTTTTACGTTCACAGATGTACAAGGCGGGAGATTTCCTCCTCTGCAAATTCTACCACTGGTTGTACCAAAATTGATTTCATAAGCTGCAACAAATTTGGCTACGGGAGAAGGAAGCTGTCCAAAAACTAAGTTTCCAGTCTCTAATTTCCGGAAATTATCCGGCCTTGCCGGATTTCTTATAAGAAATCGCCTTTTCGCTAAAAATCGTCCAAAGAATCTTGTTATTAGTAAACTCGCTGTTTTTAATTAAACTTTGCAAAAACCCGAGGCCGGGACTTGTAAATTGGGCGGTTTAAATAGGAAGATTGTCTTAAAAATCTGATTTTGCTATAATTTTTAAAATTTGTGAAAACGTTTTGGTACTTTTATGGCAAACTCGGCAATTTGTGCGAATTTCCTAATTTCAGCAACACATCAAATTCAGAATACACTATAGTGATGTGGATCGGATCCATAGAGACGCAGGAATTGATGAATCATTATTTGAGACTTTTTGGCTTTATATTAAAATTTTGTATAAGGGTATTTCTACAAATTTGAATGTTGTTTTTTGGGTAACTAGAGGTCCTCCCACCGCCAAGATTTCGTAAAAGTTTTAAGCTTAATATTTAGAGGTTACACTAAGCCACTAAAGGGCTAAATCATGCAATGGACTTCAGAGTCCTGTTCTGTCATCCAGAAATTCTAGGTATGTACAATTTTTCGTTAAGACAAAACATTTTTGGGCTATCCTGGGAAAACTTAAAAATTTAAAATTTAAAAAAATTTTAATATTGTTGTCGATTATTCAAAATGCGTTCTTAGTAATCGAAAATGTGTTGATAATGCATAAAAACATCCATACAAAATGTATCTCCCCTTTCTGCGATTGCAGTAGAAATCTAAATTTAGCGATAAATACAGGCTTTGCTTCAAGCCAGAAAGCTTTTGTCGGTTGGCACTCTCACTATTTCCAATTTCAGAAATTAAGAAAACGCAAAAACCGAAAAGTTATGACAACGCAATGAAGTTTTTAATTCTTATGCTATATACTTGACGCAGAAATGTCAAGCTATTTTATAATTTTTTGCGTTATCATTGAAGATTACATATAATTCAATTACTCGAAAGCTGCAAAAATTGACGAAATCGATTTGTGGCGGAATGAACAAACAGACATTTGCAGCAAAAACGTCATTTACCAGATAAAATTTCTGTTAGAAATTCAAAATTTCGCCTCCTTTGCCAGTTCGGCGATTTGAAAAAATCAAGCCGATTCGATCCAAAAATGTATCGGCCAGATCTGCCGACCCACTATACATCACTGATACACTATTCGATAAAGTAGTTTAGAAGCTTCGAACAAAGGTTTATTTTCCACTATAGGCATTTTTTAATAAATTTAACAGCGGAGTAATCGTATAGCTATCGAAACTTTTTGCGGGTATCTTGCGGGTATCAGTTGACTGCGGGCCGCGGGGCGGGGCGGGTACCAGCTTGCGGGTAGCGGGACGGGGCGGGTCGCCAAAATGGTACCCGCTTCCAACTGGTTTGGTTGTTGGACTTTCATGAAAGCTTTATCTTTGTCACTGTTTAAAAAGGCGGTTTTATCTCGTCTTCAGTCACTATGAGTAGATAGAACTATCCTACCGCAATTCGCAGTCCCATCTGGTGTCATACTCTTATGTATTATGTACTCTTGATTTGATTTAGGCTGACCAAATTTGTTTTTCCTTTGCTTTTAGCAGAATATATTAGAACGATAAGTATGCAGGGATTTCCAGATTTGCTGGCAACAGTTGGTACCTTTGATAGCAATTCTCCCACCAAATCTGAAGCTCAAATTCTTCATCATCTTAGCGTGGGTTCCTTACTTCTAATTCCGTAAGTTTTCAACTAAATAATATTTTCTTTGCGCTTTTTTGCTGTTCACGGATTTTGGTTGCAACTTTCTTTCTGGTATAAACAATGTTTTGGGTAGAAACAAATGTTACATTTAGTCGTCCAAATGGCAAATTTTTAGCAGAACAATCTCCGGAAACGGAAGTGCCAGAAAGTTTTTGGAATCTTGGCCGTTTGAGTAATTTTTTCAAGGCAAATTTGGTACCAAAAGTGGCACCTCCTGGTTTAGAGGTGGGATTAGTTTTTGGGGGGGAGAGTAGTTTAGTGTTGGGGTTGGCTGAAAGTTTCCTTGGTTGGCTTGGCTTGGCTTGGCTTGGCCGGAGTTGGCCAACCAATTGGCCGTTGGCCGGCCAACGGTCAATTGGCTGGCCGTGGCCGTTGTCCTGTTGGCCGGTTGGCTGCTGGTTGGCCGTAAGTGATTGGCCCGTTGCTTAGCTATTTGCCAAAGCTGGCTAGCTGGAATTTACTGTTTTATTCGTCTACCGTAAGCCTTAATTTTGCGTCAACTTAAACTTTGTCAAAGCTATTTTTCCAATCGTTTAGCAGCTCTGTTTTAATTTTCCTGTTTTAATTTTGCTTAATTTAATAAGATTCCAATGAAGTTATGAGACGTTGACCACTATACTAACTAAGTTGTTAGCGCAATGAATATTTGCATGCAATGAGCAAATTTTATTGAACAATAACGCTAACTACGATAAATGATTACGGACCTATCGAAAAGTTGGAGCTAAATGTCAATATCTTATGTAAGTAAGCCGAAAGTCTGTAGTAATGTATCTAATGTAACGTTTATATATAAAGCAACATGTGCTCGATACAGGACTCCTACTCTTCCTATTTTTCCTATTTTTTCCTATTTTTCTTTGAGATTCCTATTTTTTCCTATTTTTGATGAAAATTCCTATTTTTTCCTATTTTTTATTATTTTTATCCAGTTTTGGATTATTTCAGTATTAATGTCTGAGATAGTGTTTAGTGTCTGCTTTAATCCCGGGTTTTCAAAAATTTTCGGCTTCGCCGACAAGTTTTTGTCTGCATAACTATCACAATCTTGTGTTTTCGCATCCGATTGAAAGATTTTGCTATTTTTGCTATTTTTGCTTTATTTTTATTTTTGCAATTTTTGCTATTTTTATGGCAAAAACAGCTATTTTTAAAAAATTTTCGCGCCTTCGGCGCGATAATTTACTTTTTGCAAGAAATTAACGTCCAATGTACAGTTTTTTGGCAAAAATGCAAAAATTTTGCAACTTCTGGCGGGCTCCGCCCCCCAGACCCCCCCTTTGCATTTTACCTTGGACCCCCTCCCCTTTTGAAATTCCTGGGTGCGGGCCTGGTTACATGCATAATATGAGGTATATAGCTGCGCAAAGTCCATAGGGACTAGGGAGTACCAGAAAACAATTCAATTTTGGTCCGGAGTTGTCCGAGGGTCGGATTTGGGTGCATCGACTATTTTGGGCACCCTAGTCGGAGGAATTGTGCCTCGGTAGCCATACTTTACAGGGTATTTTTTACCGGGGGGGACGGGCCGAAATTGACCTCCTCCCGAAAATGCCTTCCCCCCCGAAAATGCCTTCCCCCGAAATCGCCCCCTCCCGGATTTTTGCTCCCCCGCCGGATTTTTTGGGGCCCAAATTTTTACCAAAAATGGCAAATTTTCGAAAATTTTCCGGCTTCGCCGGAGATTTTTTAGTAAAAATGACTATTTTTGCTTAAATCCTGGCATTTTTGAGAACTTTTCCCTTGTGTAAAATACGTCAAAAATACCAATTTTTAGCTAATTTTTGCAAAAAATCTCCCCCTCCCCGTGCCCCCCCGAAAAACCCTAAAAAACCCTGCTTTGCATAATATGTTACGGTTGGGGCTTGTGGCTATTACCGTGCAAAAATACTTCGGCTGCTGCTTGTTAGCCGTCTAGTTGGGTTTTTGTGAATTTCCGGGCTGATCTTTTTGTGAACATTGCTGCCGTTGTTCTGCTTTTTGTTGTAACTAAGTTTGAATGTTCTAAAAACTAAATTAATACTGTAAGTTCAATATTGATTCGCCCAATAGACTTCATTTAACTTCCTATATTTTCCTATTTTGTCAAAATTACCCAGTAGGTGGCCAGTCGATATTATTGCAGCAAAACTAAATTTTGCAACACAGTTGACTGATTCATAAAATCAGTAAATTTGAGATTGGTCAGCCAGTTGGCCGATAGCCGTTGGCCGTTGGCCGACCAACGGCCATTGGCAGGCCAAGCGAACTGGCTGAGATTTTTCTCGGTCGACTGCCAATGGCTTGGCCAGCCATTGGCCGCACCGGCCTACGCAGAACTCTATTGGGGGGAAGGTCGTGTAAGGGGACCCTCCAGAATGCGCCCAGTATAATCATTAAATGTATTGTTAACTAAATATTGTGACGCTATCTGTTTTGAAAGGACATAATTGATTTTCTTTTTTGAAAAGAAACTGCCTGTAGGGAGTCTGCCAGTTTATGTGTGTGACTATTTGGTTGATTGGTTGGTTGGTTGGTTGCAGGGTTTTTGGCTTCGGGCTTGTGGTTTCAGAATTAGTGAACATGTTTTGAGCAAAATAGTGAGCATTTTGATAAATAAAGGTGCAAAACTGTGCATTTCTCTAAATAGGGCACATTATAAAGTTTATCTGCTGATAATTGATTTTTTAGTTTAGATAGTTGATTTTTTATGCTGGTAGAATGTAAACAGATTTAGTTGATTAAAATCAGCAAGGCATCTACAGTTATATAGCTGACTCGCTAGTAGGTTTTTGAAAGTTAGGATAAATTCCCCACGGAAACCTTCAAAGCTTATTTTCATTGAACCAAGTCAACCCTTCCCTTGTCTCCGTAAATTTATTCCCAGTTTTCAGCCTCATAAAGCAATTCTTTAAAAATACATAAGCAGTGTTAAAATGTATTACAGAGAAAGATTAAACTAACATAAATTGTGAAAATTTCAAAAAACGTTGCTATGGAAAGGTTTAAAAGCAAGCAATAAGCGGAAATTAAGACAAAAATAACTCTCTTACACGCCGACTGAAGTTTTGCATCCGCGCTTGTAAGTTGTTGAGACTTTCCGGAAAAAATTGACAGAGAATTTTATAGTTTGCTTTTATTTGGGAGAGAAGTTTGAGTTTGCCGAGAAAACTGCACATGCAGACTCACATGCACCTGACCTAGTTTTGACTTATTAGCCCTAACGGTTTCCGTCCCATGAAACACGCTGATCCATTGTCTAAGCAGCAGCAACATTGCAGCACATAGGTGTCTTTTCCAGATTACCCCCCACCACTCAAAGTTCTCAAACCTTGACTTATTCCGCTGAAATTTGTTATGGGTATGTTTTTTACCACGGCTGAGTTCAAATACCGCAAAATTTTTCGATTTCGCGAATTTCGATTTTTTTCGATTCTCAAGGGGGGACCAAGGACAACCGAAGACTTTTTTGTCGCCGATTTTGCTGAAAAGTTTCATATAGGGGTTTTCTGGACCGCTGAACACGAATCTGAAGTTAGTTTTTCAATTAAGCTTTTTGTTAGTTTGATATAAGCTAAAGTTGTAAGCTTAAGTTGTTTGTAAGCTTAATACGCTGAGCTAACGAAAAGCTGAATCGAAAACCGGACTTCAGGGGCCGATGTTATAAAAATGGGGTTAAGGCTAACCCGGGTTAAGTCCATTTTGGGGTTAAACCCGAAATTTTTGGGTTAGGTTAACCCTTGGGGTTAACCCTGTATTATAAAGATTTTTTCGGGTTAGGTTAAGTTAACCCGGTTATCCTATGAGTTAACCCCGATTTTAACCCCAATTAGCTCATGCAATCAGCTAACTCAGCTAGCAACGATTTAATCGGTTATTTTTGGGGTTAACCCCACTTTTAACTCAATCTTCATTTTTGAACCCTTCTCATGAAAGCTGGAAATGACTAATTTGAAGTAAAAATTAAGTTCAGAAAATGTCACCACGAAGAAAAGCAAAATGTATTCCACTTAATTTTCAAAAATTTCTAAATTAGTTTTTTCATCCAATCTCATCCGGGTTATCTGCTAACCCTCCTCACTGAGGAGGGTTGAGATTTGCTGGATTTAACCCCATGTTTAACTCGAGTTTCAAACTCAGGTTTGGTTATAACAGTAGGTTAAGGGTTAACCCTAAACCTAACCCTAACCCCATTAGCGAAACCCGGGTTTTACTAACTCCATTTTTATAACATTGGGTTAGGGTTGACCCGGTTTCTAACTCGGGTTAGCGATTTAACCGGGTTAAATAGCTTTATAACATCGGCCACAGATTCATATTCAGCGGCCCAGAAAACCCATATATGAAACTTCAGCAAAATCGGCGACAAAAAATTTTTCAGTTTCCCTTGGTCCCCCCTTACGAATCGAAAAAATCTAAATTCGCGAAATCGAAAAATTTTGCCATATTTGAACTCGCCGTGGTCGAAAACACACCCACAGCAAATTTCAGCTCAATTGGTCAAGGTTTATGAATTTTGAGTGGTCGGGGGTGGGTAATCTGGAAAAGACCCGCTCATAGCACAAACATACAAATTTAGCTCACTTTGAACTAAAAACCATGATTGGTTATGTTTTCATTTTTATTTGCTGATTTTTCTGTGGTTATGTTTTCATTTTTATTTGCTGATTTTTCTGCAGATATGACACGGATAAAAACCACGAACCCTGTCTCAATGATGGGCATACGGCGCATTGGGCCCTAGTCACTGGTATGCATTTTGTCGTGCATAATTCGAACGTTTGGATTTCGAATGTTCAACTTTTGTTTTTATATAATATAATTGTTGTATATAATATTAGGTTGAACCTGTCAATTAAGCTTTCTATCTTTGCCAAGGCTAAACTTCCAGCAGATTGCTGTGGATCAGTTGGTAACGCGGCCAGGCTCCCAATCCGGGAGTCGTGGGTTCGAATCCCACCTGGAGGTCAAATTTTTTCTTTTTTCAGTGATTTCCTTACTTGACAACTGTTATTTTCGATGGATTTTTAGGTTTCTTGATTGTCCACAGGTTTTCTGACGAAAATGCTTTGATAGAAATGTGCGCTACTTTAACGAACAACAACGGCTTGAACTTTTCTTGCTCCCCGTGTCCAGAATTTTCTAATCTTTTTGATATTGGTCCGAAAGATTTGACGAACTTTTGCCGGTGGAACAATAATTTGACGGTGTCAAATGCAACGGTTTACTTGTTTGCTCTGCACGGTAAAAGTAAACACCCTGCCGTGTGGTTGGCCTCAGATCTATTAGCTAGCAATGCTAATTTGCATAATGTGGGCGAAAAGCGACTGACTGATGGCCTGTCCTATGTGATTCCTACCGAAGGAATTGGAAGAACTTTGAGAAATAAGTTTGTGGTTTTGTCGAAAAGTTGATGTTCAAATTTAGTATATATATATATATATATATATATATATATATATATGTTTTTTTTGCTGTGATTTAATAAAGTCTGGTTTTGCCCAATTCGTCTAGTTTAGTTGTCTTCAGATCGCGAAGGCATTACTTTAGGTACTTGGTCAAGATGTTTCTGAAAGTTGGACACTTAGATTTAACAAATTCCATCTAAAGTTGACATTCCTGAAAATGCCTCTACAAGTATTTTCATCTAACATTGGTCTTGTTTCATCTTAAACCTGAACCAAAGTATCTACAACTCATTGTACAAGCCTAGCCTTTAGCTGAAGCTTAAACTCTGGTATGTTAAACGAAAGTACATATTTTTTCTGAAACGGACACAGAATAAAAACTGGCAAAGTTAAATGAAATCTTTGTTTTTAGTTTTAGACTTCAGCATTGACTGTTGTGACATACTTAGTTTTTACAGCAGTTGTGCTACTTAACATTAAAGTTTGGAAAGGTTAGTGGGTAAGACCTGCAGTTTAAAACTTTTAGTGGAACTTTGCAAACTTACAAACTTGAAAATTTCATTATGAATTTTAAAACTAAGAAATGTCAAGACCCCAGGTCATTAGATTAAGGCAGACTTTATTAAGATACGCCGACAGCTCTTTAATGAAAATGTTTTGAATCTGTCCAACTTGGCAAGTCATGCAGTTGCAATTGAGTGCAATTTTCGGCTGCATTTCTGCGGTCATCGCTTTTCCATCGCACTCGCAGTTTTTGCAACCTTTGGAAGTTGCCACTGTTAACGTTTCCCATCTTTTTAAAGGTATGTAGGGATGGCAATTGCTTAAAGCTTCAGAACACTCCAGATACAGATGCATTTACTGCCTTAAATCCGTTTTGGCATAACCAGGCTAATCCCAATGTTTTATCACTGCTTTGAAATCCGAGTTAAAGCCCCTTTAACACATGAAACTAGACCAGGTTTAGGATTTGATTTTCATTACTAAACCCCCAGGTTGCTTTTGTGCAGACAGTTACAGAGTAATATAGGTCCTTAATAGTAGCCTAATTGGTTGGTTAGGTTATTATTATACATTCAGTGTTTACCGCGGGCCTGATTTCTGCCCGTCAAGCCAATTGGCCGTTGGCCGGCTGGCTAATTAGCTGTTGGCCGTTCGTTGGCCAAGTTGGAAGATATTGGTTTTTGACGAAAAATTCAAGCCACCCTGTGTGCAAAACAAAACCTCCATCTCAATCGTTAAATTGGCTTTTCTGTTACAGTTCATGGCTGCGGTGACCTGGACTCACACTGTCAGCATTGGGCAATCTATGGGGAGTGTGAGTACAATCCGGCCTACATGGTGACCCATTGTCGGGAGTCCTGCGGGATCTGCCACGGCCTGCGACGCCTCAGATATCCCTGTGAAACGAGCGAGCCCGTTCCCGTGCCCTTTCCACCCTCAGATCAGGTCAGAGGATGGATTCTCTGTCTGAGAGAGTTGGTTAAGGGCTGAACTGGAAGTCTGACCAAAAAATGTAGAGAGCGAAATTGTTTTCTTTATATCTCAAAAGCGCTTAAACAGCACTTTTAGACTGCATATTTAACTCTAATGTATTGTATCGGTTGACACTAATCAAAGTGGTTTGATAGCGACACAAACAGCTGCCTTGAAAGTTTGCTATGATCAAGATTGAAAGAATTGAATAAAAGTGTCCAGGGCGAGGATCGAACCACCGAGTTTCAGCGCTGCACTCCAACTTCCTTACCACTCAGTCACACTTCAGCACCTGTTTCAGATTTTCCATCTAGTTACTCTCAATTGTCCACTCTAATCGGCTCCTCTAACAGTTATTTTGAAATCTACTCAAACATGATCAGTCCTGTTGATTTCAGGTTTGGGTGGCAATTCTGGCAGGGGTGACAGACTTAGGCGGCGGTCCTGGTCCCGTGCCAGGGGGTTATGGGGGAGGGGGTGGGTACCCGGTGGCACCTCAACCCCAATATCCCTCCAGTGGTGGCTTAGATGTTTTGGGACTGCTGGCCGGCAAGAAGCGAAGAAAACGACAAACTCCGGATGAAAGTGTGTTACAGTTCAAATTGGTTTGACTGAATACATTGATAGTTTCTCCTGATACATTGATATCATTATTATTGTTATTGTGTTGCCCACTTTTTCCAAAGGTAGGGCAACACCTTGTTATTGGTCTGTTCTTGTGTAGTATCCATCTGTCCCCCCCTAGATCTAGAGATTGGGAAGGGGTTGAGCTTGGTAATTCGTTGATACCTTATTTTGAAGCCCTTGACTAGGACATCTCCCGGAAGCTTCCGGAAGGTTCCGAAATAACGGGTTTTGAAAATTCGGATGGTAAGGGTTAAAAGGCGAAATTTCAAAAATTCAAAATTTGGCCAAACATTTTTTTGTCTCCGATGTGGCTCCAAAGTCGGTCATATGGTAATTCGACCACGCTGATTTCGAAATTGAAATCGAAATTTCCGGAAATCGAGATATTCGATCCGGAAAATTCCGAATTTTCAAAAATTTCCCCAAAAGTGGTTAATACGGCACTCAAATGAAAGTACTCCTCGATCTGAGTAGTTTTTGTCATTACCGTATTTTCCGAAAATGTTTCTAGCGAAAGTTATGGCCACCGATTTGAAATTCCGGAATTTCCGGAAAAACCGGATTTTCAAAAATTCCTTGAAACAATTCTGGCAATATGGTGCTTAATTGAAAGCTCTTTGAGTCCTGGGGCAGATTTCCTGAACAGAAATGACTTAAAAAGTATCTAGCAAAATATATACCCCAAAAGAAACGTGTTGTGGGCAACACATTCTTGCAGTAGCCCTAGTTATTATTATTATTATTATATTATTATTATTATTATTATTATTGTTAGACATTATGATTTTCGAAAGTAGACTATTCCCTCTAAGCTATATAAAGGTCCATAGTGATGCTTTCCTACATAATTATTTTGATGTCTTAATTGCCATCATAAGTTGTTAACTATCACGTAATTTCCTGAATTACTTAAGTCCTACCTACTAATCAACTGGAGATATCATTCTAAGATTCTTTTAGATCTAAGATTTATAGCTCATTTTAGTGCACACCAAAGTTGCTATAGCTGTCCGATCTTTTTCGGGTGCCTGCTTGCGGGTGTGCTACTTTCTTTCAGTCTTTCATTGCGTATTGCAGCGTTTCTGTGGTTGATTTAGGGCATTGAATTTTGCCTACAACTGTCGCTTTAGGTTGCTTTGAGGATGTGCCCAACAAAGTGCCCATCGGCCCGCTGTTGGCACAACAGGACGGCGGCACCCAGGCCGAGTGCGAAGAGGCCTGTCGGGTCCTGGAGGCCTGTAAATCCTATGCCTACGAGGGCAGTGCCCAAATCTGCGGCCTATTTGACTACACCTCAACTGATACGTAAGCTAGACTTGGGCATTTGATGTTGTTCTTGATGAAAAAATAGAAAACAGCTAAGGGTAAGGGCCTTTTCAGGAAAGAGCAGCTAGAGTGGTCAGCAGAGTTAATGTTAACTTTTACCTCATCTCAACTCCACGCAAGCTTGACTTTCCCTCTTTTAACTCTTTGATGAAAAGGATCCAATCTGTCTCTGCTTAAATCTTTGCTGAGAAAATCCGAAAAAAATATTTTGTAATACCAAATCTTTGCTGTTAGTTGGCATACGATATAGCAAGAGTACATAATATATACATATAGTATGACAAGCGTCATATGCTATGTCTATATTATGAGCTCGCTACATCCTCTGCACGCTATCGTCTGCACGCTCCCCCCCATAAATCAACCCCCTCTTTACCCTGACATGTACGGGGTCCAAACGGGGGATCGGGATCTATGTTAGTATTCTTACATGTTAAGCTTGTATAAGTATAAGCTTGAATAATTTACACATATGTGTTCAAAATATACAAGCACGAGCCCGATCCCTGTTTGAACCACGTACAGGTATAAGGGCGCCTGAGGGGGTTGATTTAGGCCTATGTGAAGGGGGGTCAACCGATAACGGGCGTCTGATTGATTTTATTGTTTAAATTTTTCAGACGACCAGACTTTATTGGAGATCTCGACCTTGGGCCTGAATTTGTGTTTATGGATAAAATTTTCTGTCCAAGTAAGCTGCATGTATTAGGATTTAAAGCAACACCCGATTCGGCCTAAAATTGGAGTTACATTATGTGATCACCTTTTTGCATTGACGGACTTTCTTTTCCGCCAACGGCAACTTTCGCCTGATTTTGGTTTAGCTTTGGGAAACCAGGGACTGCCGTTAGAGACGTTCTTTGATTTAAAAAAAATTGCACATGTTCAGCTAACAGGTACATAGGCAAGGCATTGAGGTGAGGGTAAGCATGCAGTAAACGTCAAGTCTTGTTTCGACTGTGCTTGGCAGACGAAATCGTTACACTTTGTACTTTATCACTGACCTGGCACGCAGCCAACACATGACGTCTTGTCTGGTATGTATATGTACTCATGTGAGATTTGTAAGTGCTCATTTTCGCGGTATTAGCTGGTGGACCAAGAGACGGAGAGACGAAGATCACGGACAGAAAACATAAACCCCAAGCAGTACTGACGTACGGTTATAACTGGCTAGCGTATTCTGCCAATGTTTCGCATCAAAGTCAATCCGAAATTCGTCTGTCACTGGTTTTATTCTTGTTTCAGCCACAACAACTGCTGTCGCCACTCAGGCGCCAACCACGACAACCACCCGTGCCACGACCACGACCACAAAAGCCACAACGGCCGCCGCTCAGACTACGACTGCGGCTCCGGCTGTGACGACAACTGCGGCTCCGGGCGTGGTCACGACTGCGGCTCCGGACACTGGCACCACTGCGGCACCCAAGGACAAGAAGTGTGCCAATGTGGACGACGTCATGTGCACCTACTGGTTCTCCATTGGAGAGTGTAGCAAGAATCTGGACTATATGCTATGTCGGTGTCCGCGCAGCTGTCAGATTTGTGATCTCCTGTATCATTGATTGTTAGTTGTTTCGTTTGTAAATATGTTAGTTTGATTTAATTTAGGATAGTAAAGTAACGGTTGGATTTTGTGGTTGTTCGTAGACATGGTAAGATTTCAAGGATAAAGATTGGTGAATACAACCATTGCATTAATTCCGTGAAATTTCAGCAATAAAACTAGGATTTTAAATAGCTACATTACCTTATATGAGTAGAAGTTAACTTTGTGAACTCTGCTTGGTAAAGTTGAGAAAACTTCGCTTATTTGGCTGACATTCGGATCCGAATATTAACACTGATAAAAATTCTGAGCTTTGAACCATAAGCTTAAACCTAAATTGAAACCTAAATTTTGGAACAAAAATTTCATTTGTTGCTGGTAATTTTGGCTAATCCTTAGTAGGTAAGGTATGTAGGCAGGCACAACCAAGGTGGGTAACTTCATGTTAACTTACCCATAGTTAGGTGTCGAAAATACTGGTCAATTGGTAGAATACACTAACAATTATTTATGTCCCATAAAGTTTTACTCCTAGCAGATTACCTATACATTTTAGCCCCAAAGCCAGCAGTTTAGTACAAAGCTATTCACATGATTACTACAGTTCAACCAATTCAGGCTTACAAAGCGTAGATTCTGCTCCTGTCATGTTCCACGTTCTAGGTCATTTGATATAGCACTGAGTTCTGCTCCGAACGGGGAGCGCATCCTCCACTGCTCCCTGGAGTCCCCTATTTTATCCCCTACTAAAACAAATAAATGAGTCCTGAGTTTGATGCAAAGTTCGGCCAGTGATTGGCTTTACCAGTTTGAACTCTTGAAAAGTGTCACATTTCATTTTCCTCAAAATTTTCCGAAGTCTCATCTCTCGGGTCGCAGTGAAAGTTAGACCTAACTTTTCTCTGAGTTAGCCCTCAAATGGATGGACTAGAGTTAATGATTAGCCTCGAAATGCTCGAACGTCGTTTTGAACTTTTTCCTAGGTTGGCTTCTCCACTTTTTGTTTCACACTTCAAATTGGGTTAAATATGATTTCTTAATCTGTCAGCGTTTACCCGCAGAGCAGTGAAAGTTAGACCTAACTTTTCTCTGAGTTAGCCCTCAAATGGATGGACTAGAGTTAATGATTAGCCTCGAAATGCTCGAACGTCGTTTTGAACTTTTTCCTAGGTTGGCTTCTCCACTTTTTGTTTCACACTTCAAATTGGGTTAAATATGATTTCTTAATCTGTCAGCGTTTACCCGCAGAGCAGTGAAAGTTAGACCTAACTTTTCTCTGAGTTAGCCCTCAAATGGATGGACTAGAGTTAATGATTAGCCTCGAAATGCTCGAACGTCGTTTTGAACTTTTTCCTAGGTTGGCTTCTCCACTTTTTGTTTCACACTTCAAATTGGGTTAAATATGATTTCTTAATCTGTCAGCGTTTACCCGCAGAGCACTGTTAGCAGACAAAATGCTGATATCATATCATAAACCTAATGGGCGATTTTGGGCCGTTGGAGAAATTTGCGGCCTTAAATTTAATAGCTGTTATGCCGGGTCTAGGACGTAAATACTTAAACATTTGATATTGTACAACCATTCGATAAAGACTTAAATTTAAAAGGTACATATTATAATTATATTATATTATATTATATTATATTATATATTACATTATATATTACATTATATTACAAAGCGCGTTATAAAGTATATTGGAGTGGTATAGGTCTATGGTGTCTGTCAAAACTCAAAAGACTGGTCCCAGTCGGACATGTGCAGGAAACTGAATTTTGGGGGATTTCCGCGATATTTTGGCCGAATTCTGAGGTGAGGTGTGGGCTCCAGGTCTGGGGAGGGGGGTTAATCCCCTCCACAGCCCCCGCCCCCTCAAGCACAGGAATGGAAACCAATCCTCCGCCCCCTCAAGGAAATCATTGGAATCATAAGTTAAGTTTTGGTTTTCAGCGGTTCCGTGAAAACTGGATGTTTAGGATTTCGGTATTTAAAATTATTTGATTTTTTGGCCGAACGTCACTCGCTTTTTGACAGACGCATTTTATTAACTGGATGATCCAAAAGCACCCCGATTAAAATTTGAACAACATCAATAGTGCTTGAGTACAGAATACTTCAATTCGAAAAACATTGTGAATACTACGGGAAAACTGAAAGCACTGAAAACATAGCAACAAATTCTTTTGGAGCATCTACTTTTTCTTTCAAACCAATTTCCTTCCTTCTGAGCAAGACAAATGGGTTACGGTAGATTAAAGCTGTTTGTCAGTCCTCTGTTGACTTGGGAGCTCAATTGTGATTGGTTGCCTGGTAACAGCCAATCAGCGTTGCGACTCTGCGTTAGGCGGGTTCTTGAGGAAAGTTGACTCAATTTATTCTTCTATGTAGTCTCCTATAGAGTTGAGGGAACAAATGTTCTAGGCAATTCCTTGCCTTGCTTTCAGCTTAAAACATTACGTTAACTTCAGGCTTTTGCATGTCGTTATTCTTGCAAAAACAGGTGCCGTCAAGACAGCTTGGCAGGTTGTTGCTGCAATAAATTGATGGTTGCAGCAAACTTTTGCAAATTCTTTTCCTTGAAATTTAGAAAAAATGCTCTCATCTCTAGTTTTGTCGTTAATTCAGTTTTATACAGTTTTGTGTAGCATAGAATTTTGAAATTTTATGACATGTGAACAGATACATATTTTATTAATCATATAAATAGCATGTGATGTTTTGAAAATGTAAGATTTAAAAATCTGCAAACGGTCAATCTTTTTGGTTCTTTTGTGTCAAAACCTCGGTTTTTGATAGCTACTATCCTGTTTAAGTGTCACTCACTTATGCATTTCATTACAGACGGTCTGGTTGACGTTTCACTTCTGTACATAATTTAGCTTTTGAATAGAGCTGCTAATGTTGGTCTATATTATCGAAATATTTTTTTACAGATTACTGTTTTATTTTAAATTGTTAGTAAATTATACGCATCTTTATATAATTTTGCATGTAAAGATCGGGGGGGGGGTACGAAAATTTTAAGATTGCAAACTATTAGGAACGTCGTCCAAATTAGAAACGGGACCCCGTTTAAAACCTCGGGGGAAAATTTCTTAAAATTCCCCGTTGAATTCAAGCTTTAACCCCGTTGTCTGACGGGGTTTTCGAGTTTTTGTTATTTTCAAAAAACTGCACTTTTGCAGCTGCCTTAACATAAAGCTATTGGGGAATGTATGTCTTGTATGTACTGATGTATATGTGTTGCTTACAGCAAGCGCGTGTGGGAGCCATCAAAAAACTTGTCTAAGAAAGGAAAGGTTTACACTAACTGACGGGAAAAATTTTAGTCATCATAAAAACTAACCCCGTCAGAAATCCCGTCTAGAACGGGGTTTTATCAACGGGTTCCCGTTAAATTCCCCGTTGTAATTTGGACGACGTTCCTTAGCAGCATCAGTTCAAATTTTTGAAATTTGAAAAATCTGAAAAATCTGAAATTTTTGGAACCATTCAACAGTACTTTCTTCTGTTTTTGTTTATTAGTTACTACTCCTATCAAGCTTTTAGGGCTTTCTTTGTGCTTTGAAAGGCAGAATTTCAAGCTAAACTGAAGCCATAATTGCCATTTGGTGCCTCATAAAAGTGGAAGTAAACGGTTCACACCTGTTACCCCCGCCCCTCTTCCCTTCATTTTGAGTTGAACTTAACTGGCACTGTCTAACCAAAAAGCAGGGGATTACGCCATGCTTTATTAGAGCGTTTCCAATTTTATTTATAAGGTTAAAAATTGTGGATTTTCGGAATATTTTTCCAGTTTTATTTATAATGTTAAAACTGTTTAGATTTTCGAAATGTCTTAGAATCAGTTCTTTATAAGTTTGTTGTACTTTTCAAATAGCCTCTTGTGTTATATAATTTTACTGCTATATGCACCTATAATGTCAATTTGACCACAATGTAATTTCTTCCGCAATATGTACATTATGTAGACGTTGTGCAAAACTTTTCCTGTATAACTTCGTCTTTCTAATTTCCATTCACATTCTCTGTTTTCTTGGAATTAGCTTTTCGGTCAATTCGAGTTTTATTATAGGATAAAGGCTGGGACAGTTTTCAACGTTCAGTATCTTATGTTTAGCTTTTGATAAATTTTAAACTTTAATATATATTTCAGACTTTTATATTCTTATGCAAAGTATTTTAAATTGGTGTCAGTCTTTTGGAAATGTCAAGGAAGTCTTAAACGGTTCTGAATCAGGTATCAACATTTCTTATTACCAATTATTTACTCACTAGAAGTATTTATTATTATTATTTTTATTATTATTATTATTATTATCATCATTGTTTGTTATTGTTCATCGATTGTTAATCTGATTCTAATCTACGTAATAGCTGCAATTTAACATTTACCCAATTATCTAAAGTTGGTAGCGTTATATAGTCGACAAATCAGGCTTCGTATTCAATTAGGAAATAAGCCCAATTTGTGTGAATTGTGCCTCCCGTAGATTTAGAAGGCCAATTTTCCAACTTGGTCCATTTAGCTACTGTTACTTAAGTTTTTATAAAATGCCAACCTACGTAAGTTGATAGAGACTGCGAAATTTCAAACAAAATAATTTCTCGTTACAGCTGTCCGGCAAAAAGTTGTTCAATTGCGGTTCGGATTTTAATATAGAATCTAATTCAGTTGTAATCTAATTTTAATATAAATCTAAACTTTATGTGTATAATTTATTTTTTGCATTCGGGTTCCTCTCTACTTTGAACAATTGTCAAAAATTTAAGTCTGACGAACTTGAAGTTTTTACTTCCTCTTGCAAAACATTTCTAACTTTCCTTATATATCAAAGAGACTTGAAAATCAAAAGATCAAATCGCGAGAATTGAGATTTAAGAACTTTAGATATATGCATATTCTGTTCTATAGCACTATGGCTACGTATGAACACAAAGCTGTAATGTAATATCCCCGCAAGGTGACTTCTATAGAAATTCTGACTTCTTGAAAAGTTAATACCCTATTTCGGGGGAAAATTCATAGGGGGTAGCAATTGTTCAATACATTTAACTTTTGAGTCAACTTTCTGAATTCTATGCAAAACTGGTCTTACAGATTAGAAACTATTAACTTGAGTACTACTTCAGTGACTTCTGTTATGCAGTTAGATGTTGACGTTTTGAGTGTGTGAAACTTTTACAGAGTTTCCTACGGTAGCATGCACTTAAGCAGTTCATATTCTGTGCGAAACTTTAAAGTTGTGGCTTTAAATATCCGATAAGTGATAGAAAGTTCATATTAATGCCTGAGACTAAAAATTCTGTAGATTCTATAAGTTTGGAAAATATATCTAAAGGAAAAATTCAAATTTTATTTTACTTTCATTTCACCATGGAATATTTGATTTGACAAAAAAGAAAATTTCCTGAGGTTCAGGTGAGGATCGAACCCACTACCTTCGGTTACCCACGCCGACGCTCTACCCACTGAGCCACCCAACTATAGTAGTTTATTAAATTCATTTATAATTTAAATTTATAGTTTATTAAATTTATTTATTTATTAAATTAAATTATTTATGTATTTATTATCCATAAAGTGATTCCACCACCTCTCCTTTACCATTTTGGCAGTTTTGAGTCATTTTTGGACAAGGCAGAGTTCACATGCCTACTCCTGATAATTTGACGAACTTCCAAAGCTGCTTCGCAAAATGCTCTGGAAAAAAGTTTGCTGAAAAAGTGGATGAAACCTTAGCCCTTAGCCTAGTCATAGTTTGTTTGAACAGAAATGCTGATCTTACCAAATAAAGTTAGTGGTACATTAATTTCGATTCGAGCTAAAGATATTCGATTTCGGATTCGTTGAACTCTGGGGGAAATCCTAAGCCCAACTACGAAATTCTGGCCATTTTTTACCCAAAATGACTCATTTTAAAAGGTATTCCATTAAGTTGAACAGAAAAGAGGTACTTCAGAAAAGAGTGTGCTAAAGTGAGTTTTCAATTGATGTGAACTAATTGGACCCACTGTTTGTGCAAATATTAGAAAACTTTTCAAGTACATACTTTCTCTTTCCGTTAGTTCTACATTTTCACACCTTCAAATGAAGGCTTGCGCAATTGGTTTTCATTGGAAACAGTTTTTGAAGTTCTTTTTATGTGATTGAACCAGTCATACGGTATTGCCCCCGTCAGCTCACTTTTATCTGAAATCACAGCGAATTAAGCCTGTGACTAAGCATGTGGGGCTTAGTAATAGCAAGAGTACAAATATATACATAAGAGTATGACAAGCGTCATTTAGCGATGAAAATGGAAATGATGTCTTGAAATGATTTCAATCTTGGAACGAAAATTAATCGAATGCTTGTTGTTATTTATGTACCGCCATGTCGTGATGTTGCGAAATTTTCTACGTTAATTTACTCAATTATGAAATTTTCATTAAACTTAGAAACGGAATGTTTTCTTCCAAACAAAAGAAGTTACAGAAAGCGTAAAAGTTTCAAGATGGAAGCTTGCAAGATAAACTATGTGCGAACATTTGGAAGACATAAAATTTAACGCTAGTTGTCAGTTGGGACAGTTTTAATCTACCGAAACAAGAGTAAAACAGGCAATTTACTAGTTTTCTCATGTAATACTGACAAGTCAAAAAAGTTGAGAAATTGCACTAAAATGATTTTCAGAATAACCATTTTGTGGCACAGTTTTAAGTGAATCCAAGAGTTGTAAGTAACTGATGTTTCCACAGCAAATTTTGAGACAAAATGGACTTCCAGGTAATTTTTGTAGGCTTTTCAAAGAAGTTTGTATTTAAGTGACGGTTTTTATTTTAGATTTTGAGCAAACGTTTACAGTCACCAATTTTGCCATGATTACTTTCCCACGATATGAAATGGCATAGAATCTCACGTTTAACGCAGACTGCTAAAAAACAATGTTAAGCTTTGAGCTTTCAACCAATCCAAGCTGTGTTTGCTCTTTGATCTAGCGAATTATGCAGCATCCAAACACCTTTTGGATTATATTTCACCTTTATGATTCTATGCTAGAATTAAGCTTCGTCCTACACGTTAGGTTCTAGATTCTTATAGCTAATGTGTTATCGTTCTATGCTTGATAAATGGTATCGATTAGTGTTTTTCGAATTTTTTCACGTTGCATACAATAGCTTAAGTATGTGGTTAGTAGTTAGTTAAGTAAGAGATTACATTTGAGCTTTTGATAGACCTTTTCTAGAACGAGGCCAGAATAGGCTATCGGACAAAGTAATGTCGATTAGTTGTATCTCAGAATTTGTGTCAAAGGCAAGTTGGGGGTTGGTGAGGTTGGGGAGTTGTGATACCATTCGGAAACCGGAAGTAATTCTGATTGTTTCGAGTTTTGATAACGATTATCTAAAAATTGAGTATTCGTTAACGTGAGGTTGGAGTAACGCACCCAATACAACTGATTTGTAGTTTCAAATTTAGATAAAATCTTTGTAGTTCAATGGTACTCTTGATCAGACTAAAAAATTGGTTTTGGTTGATTTCAGTGAATTTTTCGGATTTTCGGTTAAATCATGGCCAGTAATTTTTGTGGCCTATTGAAGAATCCGGCCTCAGATGGAAGAGATTTTCGACCCAATCCACCTCGACAGGGTTTGTGACAAACTTGCAAAAATTGCAAAATTGCATGCTTCGGGTATGTCTTTTTGCAGGGAATTTAATCATTTCGCACGAAATTTCGCTAAACTTCGGGTCGGGTTGTCTTTAGTTATAGTGGTTTTGGCAACTCACATGTTAGTTGTTTGCATCTAGGGTAGTTATGCTTCTATAGAATTTAGTTCTAAGGTTTGGGAACAAGACTTTTATTACTATTAAATATTCATTATAGATTTTCTTTTTCTTTTTGCTTTGGTGCCGGAATAGATTTACATAACGAGTAGATTATATCCGTTGATAGTTTTAATTTATCCGAATTTGAATTTTTAATCAGTATCTAGTGATTATTGATTTTAAGATGTCGATTCGAGCAGTCGCCACAAAAAACTGATGTAGGTAATTTACGACCCCGAAAAATTAAAATGGGTAATCGTAATCAAACGGTTTATACAAAAGTATTTCTTAATTACAAAAATTAATTATTTAGACAATGTGCATACTTTATGTTAAAACTTTTAAGATCAAAATTAATCTACTCAATTATTGTTTATTAATTCTTCACTTCTATCTTCCATTTATTTTTCTTTCTTTTCAGTTATGCTAACTGGTCGTTTGAAACGACTAAAACTTTTAAGACCAAAATCAAACTAATTTTCATCATTAATTAAAGTTTACTAATTCCTAACTTCTTTCTCGTTCTTATTTAAGAAATACTACGAAGACCAAAAGGGAAGACCTAAAGGGATTAATTTTAATCCTTAATTATTATGTCCCTAATTTTTTTTCAGAAAAGAAAATAGTCTCAAGACCAAAATCTAATTAATTATTAATTGTTTATTAAATATTATCAGTTCCTAATTTCTAAATTGTTTATTAAATATTATCAATTCCTAATTTTTATTTTCTTTTTCCTTTCAGCTCCACCCTCACCCAGAATGGCCGGTGACCGCGGGATGAGCGATCAGCAAATCACGGATCTGGAAGAGATCGTACGAAAATGGGCCTGGCAAGGATTCGAGATGACCAAAACCCGGGACCAGGCCCGAATTCCGAAGGAATTCCTCCATATGAACATCAACTGGCGCTACGTCCGATTCCAATTCGACCAGCCCGACTACTCCATCCAGCCCTACAACCACGAACAGACCGGGAAAACCATTCAACCCCAGATCCTGTTTAAGACGATCTTTTCCAACAGTACCAACCAGGAGCAGGAGTACTCCTTCAAGACGGAACGCTGTACGCGTTCCACGGCAACCGTTTGCGTGGAACGCGGTTTCAGCGCCGGTATGGATTTTTCGCTGAAAATGGCCACACCGTGCGAGGTGATGGAAGCCAATGCGGGCTTCCGGCGGGAAATCTCCATCACGAATATCGGCGAGGATACCGTTGAGGAAGAGCTGATCTGGGGTGTGGATTCCCAGGTACGCGTCCCAGCGCACACGGAAACGGTAGCGGAGCTGGTGATCACGGAAGCCCAGTGTTCTGGATCGTTTGCGATGCGATCCAAAATCTCTGGGCGCGTGATCGTCAGCGTTATGAATATGAAGGAAAATAATTCCCTGGTAACGGTCATTGAAGGGGATATGGCTGAGATCATGCTTCGAGAGATCGAACGGGGCGCCAAAGGATTCCGGGTGGAGAAGAACCGAGTTGTGGTGGCAGAGGTTCGGGGAAAGTGTCACTTTAAATTCGGAATTGAGCAACGGGTTCGAATACTGGAAAGCCCGCTACAACCGTTCTAAAACCAAACTTTAGGCTTCATTGGGAGGATCAATTTCATGAAAAATGTTCTGGAGTCCAGTGGCTTGTTGCTTATTTTTTAGACCGTGGTGCGTCACGTACATATTTTGTGAAATTTTATCAATTTTAAAAAACATACATGTACATTCTTGTTATAAATTGGAAACTTCTCTGCAAGCTTTTGAAACCCAGAAACATTTTCATGAAACTAGCTTCTTTCCTCCTGTATTTGTGATATGAACTTTGATGGCTATTGCAGTTTGTGTTGCTTTATTGCCTTTCAATGCTACATTACCATGCTGCAGTGGATTTTGAATTTAAAATAGCAGTTAGAATTTAAATTTTATACAGTAGATTTTGGAAAACCTTTGGATATCCCATACCCATACCAGTTCGCAGCACTGTAATGCAGCTGGAAAGAAATTTCTGTATTCAACGGTGTCGTATGATTCTGTATTAAAGTTTTTCTAATTAAAACTTATACGTGGTACCTGTACCACACGTTTAGGTGTAGGCTTAGTCAAGGGGAAAAATTGTGATAAATTGCGACTAGAGTACACAATGCATATGAGTGTGACAAGCTTTACACTCAATGCAATCAGTTCGCCAACCATGCTCTGCGCGCCAACTGCCCACTCTCCCGCATAGGCATACCTGGCAGATCCGGGAAATCAGTACCAAGTACGCAATTACGTATATGCTCATTGCTCACTCGTTTCAATAGGAACAAGTAACGGGTCCATTTGCGGGAGGGGGTTCCTTCATATACAATTGCGGTTGAGTACTGATTTGCGAGAATCCACTAGGCAAGTAGGCAATTGCGGGAAGGTGGACCGTTAGCGGGCAAAGCATGGCTCGCGAGCAGAGTCTGAAACTTGTCATACTCTTATGTATTATGCATTCATGGTTGCGTGGACAAGAATGGCACGGGCATAGGACTAGTTGTAAAAGAAATTAACCTGTGAGTTAGGATATGTATCAAAGCGATCTTGACACCACAGTTTTATAGGTACAAATTCTTTATTTCTTATGTAGCTATACTATCCACATTTTCATAGAAGATACAAGTTGTCCAAATGTTTAGATAACTCTCAAACCGACAAATAATCTGCTTTAGATATATTTCCCAAATGCTGCTATACGTAAACTTGTGATCACCAGAAAGCCAGTTTTCACACTGTCAGAATTTGCCAAGGCTTGCTTTGCCTGATTGAAACTTCATTAGGTATGGCAGAATTAAGTCTAAGCTAGTGCTCCTCACATGGGGCGATAAAATTTCCTGTCCTGTAAGCCAAAGTCTTGTCTATCATGGACATTTTAATCAGGCAAACTTCCGAGAAATAGGACGGGGCAAGGGAAACCTTTTATGCAATTCTGTCGAGTTAGGCCTCTAAATTTAATCTGTAAACTCATTTCACCCAGCCCTGGCTTTGACTAAATGCAAAACAGAAACGTCTAGAAAGCTATGCTAATGCTCAGAGTAAATCTAATATAAAAGCGAGACTTTGCTATGCTTAGACTATAGCTAACTGTGGCCTTAAACTTCGGATTTTCCCTCGAGTTTTCTTCGATTTATGTAGACTGCGATTTTCTGGGTGGACCAAACAAAGAAAGACGTCACTACAGCACCTATGGCAATCAGAAAAACTTGGGCCTGAGGTGAGGTTGTGATCAATCCTGGGACCTTCGACATGGTACACTGACACTCTACCGATTAAGCCAACCAGGCACGATCGAACCAAGCTTAAGATTGAACTCGTTCCTGGACAAGTTTTTTGAAATCGCATACAGCCCTGCAAAAAGATATTAGCACGTAACTTAACACGATCGGCAGTACAGTTTTGTATAAAGCTGAAAGACCAAGCTAAATGGCAAATCTGAAGCCTAAGCCTAAGCGTTTGAACACCGCGGACCTTACAGGTACCGTATAGGGATTCCGGCAAAAAAATCAAAAACAGCAGACTTCACATATCTGGTTCAGCGAATCGGATTCTGATTTTCGCTGCTATGATATGTCATACATTATTTTAGTCTACCAATTTTATCCCACACTCGTCTTCTATGTATGTATGCTAGTTGGAGGGGCTTTAGAGCACAGTTTCAGTGTAGATCAGTCTCAGAGCCAATTTCATAATATTAAAGGCAAGAGCTTGTTGCATAATAGATGAGCTATAGGATCACTTAATGAAATAAATGGGCCTCACTAGAGAGAGCGTATCGCCTCAGCAACAAGGCGATAATGACGGGACACTGGCAGAAAATTGAAATTAAACTCCCTCAAGAAATGGAGAAACTGTGAAACACTTTCAGACAGGAAATAAATTATGCCATGGATTGGTAGGGGAGAGGGGCCCTTCCTTTGAAAAGAAATTCTTGACTTAAGCTTGGAAACTGTAGAGTCAATTTGGTTTAGCTACAGTGCTCTCATACGAAATTTAAAGTTACTGGTCAAAAATTAAAGCAAGTTACCTCTTAAAAAAGGAATGATACCGCCGTAGTGCTTGAAATAAACTTGTTTTAATTTCTTTTTTCTTCATAGTTCATACTGTCTTACTGTGACCGTAGCATCTGAGTGGTCTCACTCAACTCCCCACGTTTGCGGTTTCTGGCACAAAATAATGGCCGTTCGGCTGTCCGGACTTGTTATGTATATTGAATGCAGTAGCTTCTATTACATTTATTGCCAAGCAATAAAAGTGCAAAAATATTTTAAAAAGCAAAAAACCGGTTTGAAGAAGGCTTCGATCTGGTCCGGAACAGAACAACAACTCTTACCACTACACCACCCTGTCTTTTTCGAATCATCCGCCAGAGGGAAAATTTATTTACGATTTATCTGTACTTTAATTTAAGGTGGTGATTCCTTTTGGGCACATATTATTGGTTGACGGTTCAAATCAAGATGAAATTTGATGAAACTTTCCAAAATTAGTTCTTTTAGCATTCTAACACCCTCCGCGCAATCCCGCTTCAAAACTTTGAGGTCTTCGTTCAGGACGATTTTTGCCAATTTTTGACACTTAGGCAGCAGCTGCATAGCTATAATTGTATGCATTCGAAAGATCTTGTCGAGCTCTACATTTTTGCTTTTTGAAGTTTTTCCCTTAGTGCCACACCCCAGATGCTTTCGCGAGGAGCGGTAACGCCAGACCAAATTTGCTCAGGGTCCACGGTCTGGCGTTGAATAATTGCATAGAGCAATTACCCGAGGCGAAGGCAAGGCTACTGCCGGAGCAGAAGTGACTGTGCTGCTTTAAACGCATCATAGCCACCCGTTGGCTCCATCCACAAGGATTTCCCCTCGTGGACGGTCGACTCCTTGAAAATCTCGGATAAATACAATGTACAACTTAGGGGGTTTTATATGGTACTGCTGCACGCTGCAGTATCATTCCTATTTAATTAGAATTTGACTGGTGCCAGCTGGAACAAGAGAATTTTGGTTTAAGATATTGTATCAACAGGAGGAAGCAGTTTTAAAGAAATGAATCCGTTGGATCCCAAGTTTCGTGTTTGCGGTCGGCATTTGCAGAGGGTACCTTCTCCCCTCTGGGCGACCTGGTGTTTGCGTGAAGTTCGGTGCAGCCATTCTATTTTAGTATTGCTTTTTAGTTGATCCTTTATAAAATTAAAAAGAAAAAATAATACCTGATATAGTTTAATTCAACAGCTAATTAACAAAGCAGGTTACACAAATGCAACTTAGCTGTGGCACTGATTACGGCATGGTGATGGGGGAAAACCTCCAATGGTCCACAGGTAACTTCGTCTGCGCCTGATAACCCCTGGCGCAGGAGGGGTCAGTGCGTCACTGTCGGCTAATCCCAAGATTTGCTTCAGTGGATTTGCACACCTACATATACACAACAACATAAGGCGCAGTGTCTTGGGATTACTGAAAACATCGAGATTAAACAAAGAATCAACGTCTGCTTGTCAATTTAGTTAGTTTGCTGCTTCTAAGCTGACTATTAATTAGGTATATTGCCCGACTCCGGCTTAAACCAGTTCTACACACGGGTACCAACTTCAACCATTTCCTACTTCCCAATGGCTAAATTTCAGACACTCTGTTTATGCAAAAGTGTTAACTTTAAACGGATTCACTTCTATAAATTTATAAAATCTAAATTCAAACTTGGCCATGAGCAACCTTCCAACCAAAGCAGGTTTGTTTTTACTTCACGTTTTAGATAAGAACGACCGCTAAATCCGATCGACACAAATGACCCCTTAGTTAACTGATTACATAAATTACATTAAATTCTAAACTTAACTTTTAAAGCAGCTACTCTACACGAAGTCGTAGATCAGATCCACTTTTTTAGTTACTGTAAAAGCTTTAACTTAGCATGTGATCTGTTGCTGCGCAGCGCTTTCTGAAGTTCCTTTCTAGCTTTTCTCTATAGTGAGATATAGCTTATTTTCTTATTTTGGCGTTAAAAACTGGTCATTTTTGCAAAAATCAAAAATCCGTCATTTCTTGAGCTACGCAAACCGTAAAATTAAACAAAGGGTGTCAATTTGAAGGTCTCATCGAGGCCGATAATCCGTGATATTATAATCTTCTAGCTGCTACCCCGTACGCTGCAATCTTAAAAAATGTAGTTTTTGCAAAAACATGACCAAATGTTTCCCAGCGATTGTGGAGCATTTACTATGCAAGCCAGAGGGTTGCCACTTACTAGACGTGTTTTACACAAAAATACCCAGGGACCCTTTTTAGTTGCCCCGATTGCTGCTTTCTAGCTAAAGTGGTCGCTTGCCAAAGTTGGGAAAAGTAGGCAAAATCCGGGTTGCGCTTACATTTTATAACGAAGAGCGGTTTCATAATAATTAAAAAAGGGTCCCCAGCTATTTAATAGTGAAATCGAATGATGTGGCTGACGCTTCATAAAAAAATTTACTTTAGTCTGCAAAAAATCTGGAAAATTAAATTACTTCGAAAATGCACTAAAATAAGTTCCAAGAACTAAAGTTAGGTTTACTGTATTCAATAGAAAGCAAAAATGTTAAGCTCCATTTCGATATAAAATCGGCTATTTAACTCCAAGGAATGAATGAGTAAAGTGTTCAAAGTTGATGTCTCTAAAAGGAATCACCACCTTAAACAATTTATACTTAATCTAAGTTTGAAATGAAGCGCAAGACGGTCAAGACCAAGAGGTGCTTCAATCCGTTTACATAAACTAAGTATATAACATTAAAGATAATGATGAAACAAAGAAAAATATCACTGTAGCGCGTCAGACCGGAAAACTTTGGGCCTTAGGTGAGGATCGAACTGACAATCTGCAGCGACACGTCCTAATTGAATAGAATGCGTCATTTGTACCAAAGCATCGAAGCCAATGGGCTTGATTTACAATACTTGCACTATACAAGAAGAGTGCGCCACTAGAGGGGTTCTCTTCTTGGCATTGCGTAACGGTGCTTCGACCACAATACGAGAATGTTCCCCCGTTTGGTGAGGGGATCGACAAATATACCCTTCCCGATAGCATTTCCTCTTGGCGAGAAGAGAAATGGATAGACCCATTAAAATGTTCTTTGTAGTTTTTTAAAAAAGTTTCTTCAACTTTTAAGAGCATTGCTTAAAATTCAATTTTTGGTTGTAAGTTGTAAAAACAGGCGACTTTGGAGCGTTTTGACATAAACGCCTCTGAAATTTCTAAAAATCCTGTGGGGGTAAACTCCATGCAAAATAGTTAATAGTTACCCAGGATTAAATTATAAATGTTAACAATCAATTAAATAATTTGATATCTGTTAAATAAAGGACTTTACGGCTTCCACAGAATTAATTAACAGTCAAGAAATTAAAACTGACCCCCCCTACCCGAAGTGTCAATTGCAGTCAACAGTTCATAACTTACTATTAATTAGTATTAAAATTCTGTACTAAACTAGTGTTTATTGTCATAAAGTAGGACTCAATTCTCAACACTCTACAAATTTTCGTTAATTGTCTTTAGTAGCTAGCTTCATACAAATTATTTAGTTTCATGAGAAATAAGTTTAGAAGCTCAAAAGGGGTTGAGTTAGCGAAATTGTGAAAACTTTGAACAAACATGGATATAATCGCACGCTGGCACACATGTAGTTAGTCTACCATAGCTATATAATAGAATAGCTGTAGAATTAAAAGTAAGTTTTCCCCTGTCATTTAATCTTACATAATTATATAAATTTCTTACAAGTTTTAGTAAAGCACTGTGCGTTCTGGCAACATTTTTGTATTGAAAGTGTTTGAGTATCCAAAGAGTAGGTAAAGGTAAAGTAAAGGAAAAGTGGAAAGGTAAAGTCCAATGGTTTTGACCCATTTTAAATCTTTCAACTCGCCCTATCCCTTTAATCAGAAACGTTTCGTCGTTCACCAGAAGCGAGAAACTGTTTAGAAGAATATTAGACATAAAATCAGCTTGAAAATAGTGTAAAATTAAATTAAATTTTTGTTTTCCAAATGTTTAGGCAACTGATTTCCTAGAGTGTCAGTAGTCAGAATTTCCTTTCAATATGACCTATCAACTATTGCTGTGGAGGAATGTCAAGCTGACAATGAGGCGCCCGGTAATGTTTTTTGGTTGCAAAAACTAGAAGTAAATAGAACCATACTTAGTAAATAAATTCGTTCAATATAAAATTCATGATTTTGAATCCGTAAATGGTTTCTTAGAAACTTGCCAATTTAAAATCTACAGCAGCTCATATATATTTGATATTATATGCGTAATTCTGTGTGAATTCTGTTGTTATTAATTGTAAGTCTGTGTTAAACAAAAGGTAAACCTTACATATTGCAACATTTGGAGCTAAGGGTAAATTCAATTATTGGGGTTTCTTTCGTTTTTCTTTATCTTTTTTATTCCTAAAAAGGAAACTATAGTCTAGCAAATTTAAACTGGACCAAAAGAGTGAATTTTGTGGAGAGATTATTATTCAAGTTAGCTATGACAATGTATATATTTTCTGAAAGCTCAGAAATCAGAAATTTCAAAAATTTTTAAAAATTTTTAAATTTTTAAATTTAAAATTTTATAAATTTTAAAAACGGTAGGAAAAGAAATAATAAGCGAAAAGTAGTCGAGTTTGGTATCAAATTAAAGGTCTCGTTCAGGAGAACACGAATATGTATAAATTAAGTGGATTTGGGGCGGCACGTGGTTCCAGTGGAAAAACAAAAGTTGCTCCGATCGCTACAAACTTGGGCTCATTTTAAAGCTCTTATCACGCTGTGTAAAGTTATGATTGGGTCATCGCTCAAAAATGCTGTTTGCGAAAGTTATTACTCTTTAAACACCAAAAATGGGTAGTTTTAACCAGACATGTGCAGGAGGGGAAATTCTGGGGGGGGCTGAGCCGGCGGCCGAAGGCCGAAAAACCGGAAAAATCCGGATTCTGGGGGGAGGGTGAGGGACCCTTCTGGGGGGGTGAGCTCCAGGTCTGGGAACCCCCCCCCCAAGCACATGTATGGTTTTAACACTTTTCGATGGTTTAATCCAGGCTAGTGAAAGCTGTGAGCGGAATCAAGTCAAGCCAGTGCGCCACATTTTGCGTCTCATCATTACACACAACTACGTGAAAATTGCAGCTTTGGATCTTCATGCATGCGTAAGATAAGCTAATTTAAACAAACTTCAAAGAAGCCGCCGTGTCGGTTACTTTGAAGTTTGTTTAAATTAGCTTATCTTACGCATGCATGAAGATCCAAAGCTGCAATTTTCACGTAGTTGTGTGTAATGATGAGACGCAAAATGTAGCGCCCTGGCTTGACTTGATTCAGCTCACAGCTTTCACTAGCCTGGATTAAACCCTCGAAAAGTGTTAAAACTACCTATTTTGGTGTTTAAAGAGGAATAACTTTCGCAGACAACATTTTTGAGCGAGGACCCAATTATAACTTTTACTCAGCGTGATAAGAGCTTTAAACTGAGCTCAAGTCTGTAGCGATCGGAGCAACTTTTATTTTTCGGGATATGGGCCCACTGGAACCACGTGCCGCCCCAAATTCCCTTAATTTATACATATTCGTGTTCTCCTGAACGAGACCTTTAATTTGATACCAAACTCGACTACTTTCGCCTATTATTTCTTTTCCTACCGTTTTTAAAATTTATGAAATTTTAAATTTGAAAATTTTAAAATTTTTTAAAATTTTTGAAATATCTAATTTCTGAGCTTTCAGAAAATATATACATTGTCATAGCTAACTAGAATAATAAACTCTCCACAAAATTCACTCTTTTGGTCCAGTTTAAGTTTGCTCGACTATAGTATGTTTAGTGCATTGTGAGTCATTTCTCTATTTAGAGGCCCTATGGTCAACACAGGGCTAGCTTAGGTCAGTTTTTGCATTGAGATTATGCAAATTAGGTTAAGATCCTATTTAAGAAGCACAACTGATAACCTTCACGCAGTCTTTGACAGTCAGCAATCTAAACTGTTGCAGATTTTTGGGCACCAGTGTAACTTGGGAGTTACACATAGGTGCATGTGGTGATAAGGTACTAACTTGAGCTGAATATTACAAGTTCAGCCCAATCATGGCATGGCAAAAATAGGCAAACTCTTCCTGATCTCTATGAAGATCGGTGAAAAAGAATAGTGTTTTGATATCAAAAGAAATAAAGGGAAATAAAGTGAAATGCTAATGTAAACCTGAAGCTTCTTCACCAATTTTTGCAACTGAATAAATAACAGGCCTCCAAAGGAATACTGCCCCTTTTGTGGCCAACTTATTTTTTCTTCATTTCTTTCTTTAAAATTTCTTTTTCTTTGACACAAATATGACGGAAGATGTATTTGTCTGATGTAGTCGAAGTTTTCAGCAATTTTAAGCTGAAAATGCGATGTGCCTACTTAGAAAATCTCAAATGTGGAAGTGTGCCTCTTCCTTTTAATGTCCAGTAGAATAACGCCTACCCGTTTTGTCTACCAGATAAATATGGCAAAGTCTCCACTCTTCGATTATAACATAAGCAAAGAAATTTTAATGAAGATCAAATTTCAACCCTATTTGGGCAAAGTGACAACAATAGTATATCAAAGTTTTCTTGAAAGCAATAATTATAAATTAGTTTTGCAGAAGTTGCAATTTCAATTGAAATTCAACATTTATGGTGGCTGCTGTTTCTCTTGCCACACAATTGCAAGCAGCTGTAAAGATAAACGTTACACTGCAACACATGACAGGATGACCGAGTTTTGATTTAATATTTCCATTATTTGTAGTCTTCTGTTTTTAGATGCAAGTGATTGGACTTTTCATCGCACCTTTAGCAATAATGGCATTCCTTGGAATAACGTCCAGACTTGGCTACAAAGAAAAATATAGTGCTCCCTGTACGTTTTGTGTTAACAAGGATAAATTTCTAACACAGGTTCTTTAGGCCTTTTCGTGCGCGAGCTAAAAGAGCAGAGTTAAAAGCTTGGTTAGGAGCAGGTGAGATGATATGAACTTCTCTTTTAACCCTGCACGCGAAAAGGATTGAACTAACTTTAACTCTCTTAACTCCTTTAACCTTAGTATTTTCCCGGTACTGCAGTGAGATTCAAAACTATTAAACTTAGACCAATCGAGCTAAAATTTTGTATGGGTATGTTTTTCGTCACGCTGAGTTAAATTATTGCAAAATTTTCCAGTTTAGTGGAATTCGAAGGGAAGAGCCCAAGAAAAGCTTATAGAAACTTTTTGCCACCAATTTTGCAGAAAAGTTTCAACTTCGCTCCAAGAAATTTTACTGGAAATCATAGAAATTGCTTTTGATTTTTTAGGTTTCTATCGTCCTGTGGCGCTGCCTAGTTCTGGCTTTCTGCTCTGGCTTCAATCTTTCCTCTGTTTCTGGTCAAATCCAGAGACGTGCCTGGAATTAGAAGATCCCATAGCGTATGATCAGGATTTAAACGTGATCCCGCCACTATACAATACTTCCATGTAAGGACAAACAATATATATATATATATATATATATATATATATATATATATATATATATATCATACATGGGCAATGAAAATGGTATCGCAGGACTGCATTCGCCAATACGTTTTGGAAGATGGGCAAACTGTGGCGTCTTGCAGGATCATACCAAATTTAAAATGAGACATATATCACTTTAACTAGCCATATATTATATATATAACATATATAATATATATTATATATATATTATATATTATATATATAAACGTACATACACATACATAATCCTGTTAATAAGCATAATGTGGAAGTTCAGCTGATGGCTGGCAGGTGTCTGACTCGAAGCTTTTTGTCAAGAAGTTTGTTATTTCAGAGTGACAGTATTGGACAGCATCTTCAAACCACTGGCGACCTATCCTGCTGAATTCGCCATCGTTTCCGCCGAATTTTTAGACTTGCTTGAATTTGTTGCAAAAGCAAAACCTGCTGGCAATGTGAAAATAGGTACGTTGTCGGAACATAGTAAATACAGACTAGACAAAACACTGCCTAATATCCACTGAACAGCCATTTCTTTCATTTTAAGTAGCCAAAATGTTAAGTTAACATTTGCTCTTCTTAATGAATACAACGAAACTAGCTTTAGTTCTCGGAAATTATTTTACTGCATTTTAGAAGTTATTTAATATTCTAGATTTTTTGCAGACTAAAGTAAATTTTTTCGAGCGGTATCGGCTACATCATTCGAATTTACTATCAAATCGCTGAGGACCCTTTTTTAATTATTATGAAACCGCTCTTCGTTATAAAAAATTAGCCAAAATATACGCGCAACCTGGATTTTGCCTACTTTTCCCAACTTTGAAAAGCGACTACTTAGCTAGATAGCAGCAATCGGGCAACTAAAAAGGGTCCCTGGATATTTTTGTGTAAACCACTTCCAGTAAGTGGCAACCCTATAGCTTGCATCGTAAATGCTCAAAATCGCCGGAAAAATTTGGTCATGTTTTTGCGAAAACTACGTTCTTATGATAACAGCGTACGGGATAGCAATTAGAAGGTTATAATGTCACGGATAATCCGGCGAGACCCGTACACACAGAATTTAACACCCAGACACCCGTAGTTTAATCTTACGGTTTGCGTAGCTCAAGAAATGGCGGATTATTTGATTTCTGCGAAATGACAAGTTTTCAACGACAAAATAAGAAAATCGGCTATATCTCACGCTAGCGAAAAACTAGAAAGGTGCTTCAAAAACCAAAAATGTAGTACTCAACAATATCTTTCGAATGAATATAATCATAGCAATGCAGCAACTGTCTAACTGTCAAAAATCGGCAAAAACGACCCAGAGCGAAGACGTTAAATTTTTGAAGCGGGACTGCGCGGAGGGTGTTAGAATACTAAAATAATTTATTTTAGAAAGTTTCATCAAATTTAGTCTTGATTTGTACCGACAACCAACAATATATGCCCAAAAGGAAGCACCACCTTAAGGACACCCCGGGGAGATTTAAGGGAAGCAGGCATAGGAAAGATTAACACGTCTGATATGCAAAATCAGCTGATGGCTCGATAGTGTATCCTTCAGTTCGGAAAGAGAATGGCTTAATCCCAGTTCGGGCTTTACTGTTGATGCTGCCTGAATCGGAACGTCTAAATTTTTCTATTGCTTGAAGTGCTACCAACAAGTACTACAGTATAGGTACGTATGTAATTTGAAAACATTTACGAATGAATTTTAGGAACGGTTGGCGCGCTGTTCAAAAATCTCACTGCTGCAAAGTTTGCTCTCACCAATGACTGGAAGTTAAATTCGACGAATTCTCAGCTTTTGCTCGATTCAACACCAGAACCTGACATCTTGCTGCTGTTTCTCAAAAGCGTAAGCATTTGCACATTTTGAAAATTTAATACTTAATTGTGAAATAGGAAAAATTCCGGAATGAATATGGACTGTGTCCGACTACAATTCCTTTGAGCAATCGTCATTTCTCCAACAGAATTTTGAACATACTATTGCGTAAGGTTGAAATCAGGATTGCAAGATGTGAAGAAAAGTGTCCAGGGCGGGGATCAAACCGCCGAGCTCTGGGTCTTCAGTAGAACGCTCTACCACTGAGCCATACCCTCCGATAGCGAGATCAGTTTAGTAATATGCTGATTTTAACCTTTCGGTGTTGACTTGAAACCTTTGTATTTAACATTCTTATTTTGGCTAACTTTTACCATTTAGATGTTGCAATCCAAAGATTGGACAAGTCTGTCAGCAAAGACAAAGTCCAGTATCAACTTTACTGCACTGAACTTTGATGAGCCGTTTAAGCAACTATTTTGTAATCCAAAAACTGTAAATCGGATTCTTTCGTCGCCTCGAAAATCGATGACGGATCAGCTTTGTCGCAGCAATGGATCATTTTCTGATTTCCAGAATAATATCGATCTGGCCGTTGTCGAGTCACAGGTTGGTCCCCTTTCCATGCGTACTTTCCCTGTGCATTTTATACGGGTGTATTTACATTTGGGTAGCTAGGTTTATGTATTTACGTATGTATGCATTAGTGTATATATAATGTGTATATATATATATGTGTGTGTTATGTGTGTGTGTGTGTGTGTGTGTGTGTGTGTGTGTCTTTTTTTTTTTTTTTTTTTTTTTTTTTTTTTTTTTTTTTTTTTTTTTTTTTTTTTTTTTTTTTTTTTTTTTTTTTTTTTTTTTTTTTTTTTTTTTTTTTTTTTTTTTTTTTTTTTTTTTTTTTTTTTTTTTTTTTTTTTTTTTTTTTTTTTTTTTTTGCGCGCGCATGTTTCCTACTTTGTCAGCACTGCCAAATAACGCGTTCCTCAGCCGCGGCGCCTATGCTTACCGAGAGCGTGCTTTTACATGTCTCAGCCTAAGCCATTTTAAGCATAAGCTCAGCTTAATTAATTAAGCTAATTAGCAGATTAAAAAATGTTTTGCTCACAGAGTAGGTAAAGTTCACATCTGTATGAGCATGGTCTCTGTGAGTACTGCTCATAGGGACGATCTCTGTGAGCAAAATGCACATATAACCGTCTTTGTGAGCACTTTTTGCTCATAGAGCATACTGAGCCTGTACAATTAGCGCATGCAACAGTGCTCATATAACATATAAGCTGCTGGTATATTTTACACATACATACATACATACACATATATATACATGGTAGAGGGGGGGTATACTAGGTTCATTTGACGCCTTTGCAGGCTATATACTTACCACACGATTTAGCCCGCCTTAGCCTGTCTTTTATGCAACCTATCATTTTTTCAGTTTTCTTAAGACTGGAGACACATTTATATACAGGGGATATACTAGGCACAGTTGATAGCTTTGCAGGCTATATGATTAACACATGACTTAGCCTGCTTTAGCCTGCATATTGTGCAATCTATGATTTTCAGACTTGTTGAGACTGTAGACACATATATTTATGTACAGGGGATATACTAGGAACAGACCGACTTGCCAAAGATCCGAAGCAAAGACCTATCTACGCCACTGTATATATATATATATATATATATATATACAAGCAATGAGGGTTATACGAGGCTGTCAGATTAAGATAGGACTAGTCTTAAAAATGCTTAATTTGATGGGCCCGGGGCCGGGTCCCAACGGGTAACCCTAAACGGGAACGGCCGAAGAGAGGTGGCGGTGCCAGGGAGACTGGAGCTGCTTCAGTCGAGGTCCTACAGGCGGAAGTTTGTCCTGTGGGCGGTGCGGGTTGCGGTTGCGGGTCCAGGTCCAAACGGGTCGGTACAACCGGGACATCAGTAGTATAGTATCCGGTTTTCGAGCCCCAATCATTGGATTGGGACTTCCCACTACCCCGTAATCCTTCCAAGAACGTCACCACCTACTGCCTCCTAACCCCCTAGTACCCCCGACACCCCCAGTACCCTCAGTACCCCCTGGTACCCCCTGTATCCCCTGAACCCCTAGTACCTCCAGTACCCCCAGTACCCCCAGTACCCCCTGTACCCCTTGTACCTCCAGTACCCCAGTACTTCTAGTTATAAAAGTAGTACTTCTGCTTCTTCTTCTCCGAACTTCATTTATCCGTCCCTCTGAGTTCTTCCCCCGGGGCTTGGGACCCGGCGTCGGCCCATTACCGGACTCCTACCTACCTAATCTACACTATCTAACCTACCTACCTAATCTATGTACAGTACCTACTTATTTAAAGTAACCTACCTACCTAACTTAGTCCGGCGCATGCAATATTTTTGTATTTTTTCGTTTTATTATTTTTATGTTTTTGTATTTATCTAGTGCATAGTATACCCAGTCAATCTATATACAAAAAAGCAAATACTGGTAACACCAACAACGACCCATTTTGTGGTAGGCCTCTGCTGTCGGGCCCACTCTAGAACATCCATCCTGTCAAACTCTAGATTAAGCTCATCCAAGTCTTCCCTATTACCAATAAATTTAGGTTCCTCTAGATAGTGGTTGTTATTAGATGGGTAATAGAAAGCCAACTCGTGGTCCAAAACATTTTGAAGGATGAAGCCAAACGAGAAGTTAATTTTGATGGAGTAGAATTGAGCATTAAAAATGGAGTAAAGGAGTTTCTTAAGGTTAGACTCCCTTGTGTCTTCCAAACGAAAGTTGTAAGTTGAGTAGATTCCCGGCCCGAGCTTAAACTTTGTCCTAATTTTGTCCCAATTCCGAATATAAACATTTCTAATCGGCTCAGGCAGTGTCTCCAAAAAGTCGACAGGTGGCTCAGTCGGATCTTCCTTTGGGAGTAGCAACCGTGGGCACTTTCTTTGCATAAGTATTTTATCGAAACTTGCATGAACTCCCATGTGACCATCAAATCCTTTCTTAGTTTTAAACTTGCTAGTACAACGTGGGCAGGGGTACTCTTCCTGAAGGGGGTCTTGCTCAGGTTTCTTAGGGGGATCTGGCTTGCATATATGAGTCACCTTTGTATCTTCCCGAGAGTAACTCTTTCCACATTTTTCACAAGTAGACTTCTCACCCTCATGTTTTTCTTTGATGTGCCTGTTGAGGTTGTATTTTCGAGTGAACATTTTACCGCAAAATTCACAAATGAAGTTTTCCATCTTCGGTTGTTTATGTCCTTACACAATTATGTTTCACTTTCAGAGCTTTTAAAAAACCGACCGCTCGCGACGACAGAACAAGTCAGACTGACGATCTACCAACATTTCACCCGTTTATATAGATTTTTGAGTTAGCTAATAGTTGCTTGGCTTAAAAAATAGTTTGACCGTTTGCACAAAGTTGTGTTATAAAGTGTTTTCATTTTTCATTTTTCAATTCACCTAAGTTCTGGGTCTCTCCTTCTTTACACCAATCTTGCTCCGACCATATTTTCCTAATGTTTTACAGAATTTTGTCTTTGCCCACTTGCCTTGCCTTAACTTACCGACTGTTGTACCTTTGTACTCTGAGTCACTCCATACTAGCTCCGAGTTAACACCGAGTATACACTGAGCCTACTCCGAACATACTCCCAACTAATAAATTTCTATTCTTCCTGCTCCTGTTCATCAAATTGGTCCACCGTCTTTTCAGGTAGTACCACCGTGCTCAAATTGGAGTTCTTTTCTATGGCACGTCTGAGGGCTTCTTCATCAGAATACTTTGCTTCATACTCTATTTGTTTGGTTAGAATTTCGTCAATTATTGGATCGTCAAGGAACCCTTTACAACGTTGGATGTGAAAATAAATTTTCCTATTGAGTTCAGCTCGGATCCTAGGTCGGACTTCATTGTAAGCCTCAATTTCTCCCTCAACTTCATCATGGCCGTCTGCAACGTATTCGTTTGCTAACCTATTTATTCTACCTTCGAATTTCTCTTCGGACTGCCTGACAAGCTCATCCCAAAATTTACCGATGTCAGTTGGCTCGTAGACCTCTCCACAACTTGAGTCGCTACTGCCTGAACATTCGGTACTCCTTTCTGATTCAGACTCATCATACTCTGATTCAGACTCATCATACTCACGCTGGGCACTGTGAAGGTTTTGAATATGACGCTGTAGGTTGAAAGCCCTTGTGAACGTCTGACCACAACTCCCACACTGGTATGGTTTGTAATATTCACAAGTAGACATGCTTGTAAGAGCTTAAGTTTATACGCTTTATAGACTTGATGTCGCTTTGTCTTTGGTGTTAGTGCTTTTATTGATTTTCAGTAACACTTCAAATTGACTCCGAGTTAACACCGAGCATACACTGAGTGTACACCGAGCTTCAGAGTAATGTACTCGAAGTCAACTCGGTGTAAGCTCGGTGTAGGTAATGTTCGAGTAATGTTGAGCAAGGTCAAAGAACAACTTCTGCTTTTATTGATTTCGGTCGATGCTTTTATGTGTTTGTATGTACAATTTCTGTTTTTACTGATTCCCAGTACTCGAAGTCGTCGCGTCGAATTGGCTCTCCAATCTAGACATGACTAACTTCGAGTACTGTGAATCAATAAAAACAGAAATTGTACATACAAACACATAAAAGCATCAACCGAAATCAATAAAAGCAGAAGTTGTTCTTTGACCTTGCTCAACATTACTCGAACATTACCCCAATATTACTCACAAGGCTTGGTGTATGCTCAGTGTATGCTCGGTGTTGGCTCGGAGTTGGTTTGGAGTGACTCAGAATCAATAAAAGCACGATAGTCAAAGTATATAAAAGCACCAAGCGAAATCAATAAAAGCACAGACAACAAGGACAAAGCGACATCAAGTCTATAAAGCGTATATTGAAACTCAAGCAGAACAAACATGTCTAGTTGTGAATATTACAAACCATACCAGTGTGGCACTTGTGGTCAGACGTTCACCAGGGCGTTTAACCTACAACGTCATGTTCAAAACCTTCACAGTGCCCAACCTGAGTATGATGAGTCTGAATCAGAGTATGATGAGCCCGAATCAGAGACAAGTACCGAATGTTCAGACAGTAGTGACTCGAGTTGTGGAGAGATCTATGAGCCAACTGACATCGGTAAGTTTTGGGATGAGCTTGTCAGGCAGTCTGAAGAGAGGTTCGAAGGTAGAATAACTAGGTTAGCAAATGAATACGTTGCAGACGGCCATGATGATGCTGAGGCTGAAATTGAGGCTTACAATGAAGTCCGACCTAGGATCCGAGCTGAACTAAATAGAAAAATCTACTTTCACATCCAACGTTGTAAGGGGTTCCTCGACGATCCAATAATTGACGAAATTCTAACCAAACAAATAGAGTATGAAGCAAAGTATTCTGATGAAGAAGCCCTCAGACGTGCCATAGAAAAGAACTCCAATTTGAGCACGGTAGTACTACCTGAAAAGACGGTGGACCAATTTGATGAACAGGAGCAGGAAGAATAGAAATTTATTAGTTGGGAGTATGTTCGGAGTAGGCTCAGTGTATACTCGGTGTTAACTCGGAGCTAGTATGGAGTGACTCAGAGTACAAAGGTACAACAGTCGGTAAGTTAAGGCAAGGCAAGTGGGCAAAGACAAAATTCTGTAAAACATTAGGAAAATATGGTCGGAGCAAGATTGGTGTAAAGAAGGAGAGACCCAGAACTTAGGTGAATTGAAAAATGAAAAATTTAAATAAAACACTTTATAACACAACTTTGTGCAAACGGTCAAACTATTTTTTAAGCCAAGCAACTATTAGCTAACTCAAAAATCTATATAAACGGGTGAAATGTTGGTAGATCGTCAGTCTGACTTGTTCTGTCGTCGCGAGCGGTCGGTTTTTTAAAAGCTCTGAAAGTGAAACATAATTGTGTAAGGACATAAACAACCGAAGATGGAAAACTTCATTTGTGAATTTTGCGGTAAAATGTTCACTCGAAAATACAACCTCAACAGGCACATCAAAGAAAAACATGAGGGTGAGAAGTCTACTTGTGAAAAATGTGGAAAGAGTTACTCTCGGGAAGATACAAAGGTGACTCATATATGCAAGCCAGATCCCCCTAAGAAACCTGAGCAAGACCCCTTCAGGAAGAGTACCCCTGCCCACGTTGTGCTAGCAAGTTTAAAACTAAGAAAGGATTCGATGGTCACATGGGAGTTCATGCAAGTTTCGATAAAATACTTATGCAAAGAAAGTGCCCACGGTTGCTACTCCCAAAGGAAGATCCGACTGAACCACCTGCGAACTTTTTGGAGACACTGCCTGAGCCGATTAGAAATGTTTATATTCGGAATTGGGACAAAATTAGGACAAAGTTTAAGCTCGGGCCGGGAATCTACTCAACTTACAACTTTCGTTTGGAAGACACAAGGGAGTCTAACCTTAAGAAACTCCTTTACTCTATTTTTAATGCTCAATTCTACTCCATCAAAATTAACTTCTCGTTTGGCTTCATCCTTCAAAATGTTTTGGACCACGAGATGGCTTTCTATTACCCTTCTAATAACAACCACTACTTAGAAGAGCCTAAATTTATTGGAAATAGGGAAGACTTGGAGGAACATAATCTAGAGTTTGACAGAATGGATGTTCTAGAGTGGGCCCGACAGCAGAGACCTACCACAAAATGGGTCGTTGTTGACGTTACGAGTATATGCTTCTTTGTGTATAAGTTGACTGGGTACACTATGCACTAGATAAATGCAAAACATAAAACTGATAAAACGAAAAAAAATACAAAAATATTGCATGCGCCGGACTAGGTTAAGTACTGTATATAGGTAGGTTACTGTAAATAAGTAGGTACTGTATATAGATTAGGTAGGTAGGTTAGGTAGTTAGGTAGGTACGTAGGTAGCTTAGAATAGGTAGGAGTCCGGTAATGGGCCGACGCCGGGTCCCAAGCCCCGGGGGAAGAACGCAGAGGGGTGGCAATGAGGAAGCTTGGAGCAGAAGAAGCAGAAGTACTACTTTTATAACTAGAAGTACTGGGGTACAGGGGGTAGTAGGAGTACAGGGTGACGTTCTTGGAAGGATTACGGGGTAGTGGGAAGTCCCAATCCAATGATTGGGGCTCGAAAACCGGATACTATACTACTGACATCCAAATGGTGGTGGATACAGGGAGTTCGAGGTCAATACTCCCCACCACTCTGGTTCGGTCCCTATTCCCTCAGGCGCGGGTGCGTCCGACCCACCTCACAGCCAAAGGGTACGGCCAAAACGCCCTTCCAGTCAAGGGTGTCCTGGAGGCAGGGGTTCAACACAGGGGGATGTCAGCCGAGGTGGACTTCCTGGTGATGGAGGTCCGGGACAAGCCTTTACTGGGCCTTGATCTGATCAGGAAGTTGGGCCTCCGAATCCAGGTGGTCTAGAAGTCAGAACAGTCAGCCAGGGCGGAAGTCAACTCCACCAGCGTCGATGACATCAGAAGCCGATTTCCACGCCTGTTCAGAGAAGACCTGGGTCCTCTCAGAGGATTCTAGCACTAGATCAGGCTGAAGAGTGATGTCAAGCCAGTGGCGCAGAAGCTGAAAAGACCGCCAGTGGCTCTCCAGGATCCAGCCATCAAGGAACTTAGACGAATGGAAGAAGCCGGGATCATTGAACGGATCGAAACGGCTGAATGGGTTCATCCAATGGTGGTCGTCCCGAAGAAGACTGACGAAGTACGGGTGTGCTGTGATATGCGATCACTCAACCAATCGGTGATCGCTGATCAGTACCCATTGCCGACGGTGGACAAAATCCTGACGGATGTTGGTCGGTCGAAGTTCTTCAGCCAGCTGGATCTCCGGAAGGCCTACTTCCAGCTGATGCTCTCAGAAGAAAGCCGATCACTGACAGCCTTCCTGACTCCAATTGGGCTCTTCCAGTACCGAAGACTGCCAATGGGGTACAAGAGCTCAGCCAGCGTGTTCCAGAAAGCCATGGAACAAATCCTTGCCGGTTTGCCAGGAGTGGTGCCAACGATCGACGACATCTTGGTCCATGCTCCAACCATGGAAGAACACGACCGACGTCTTCACGATGTACTGAAGAGGTTGGACGACGCCAATGCAGTCTTGGAGCCCAGGAAAATGATCCTCCACCAGTCGAAGGTTGATTTCGTTGGCCACACCTTGTCAGCCAGAGGTGTTCAGCCAATGATGGATAATGTGAAGGCGATCCTCCAGATGCCGAAACCATCAACAGTCCGGGAGATGAAGACTTTCCTGGGAGCGATGACGTTTTACCTCAGATTCTTCCCTCATTTCTCCAGCAGGGTCGATGTGCTGAGGGAAGCCACGAGGGATTTATCTCAAGCCAATCTTCGGTGGACTGAGAAGATGAATGACGCCTACAAGGAACTGCTGCAAGCCTTGTGCCGGAAGCCGATCTTGGGCTTCTATCAGAAAGGGTGTCCAACCGTGGTGACAACGGATGCATCCACTTTTGGAGTGGGTGCAGGTCTCTCCCAGATCCAAGATGGGAAGGAAGTCTTCATCGCATTCGCTTCCAGATCCTTGACGGATACCGAACGGCGCTACTCTGTCATGGAGTTGGAAGCATATGCCGTGGTGTGGGCCTGTGAACGGTGGAAGCTTCTCCTTTGGGGAACTCCTTTCACCATTCGGACTGATCAGCAGGCACTGGTATCACTCTTCAACACTCCGATGGGGAAAGGCCAGAAGCTTCTGAAGATCGGGCGTTGGTATCTCCACCTTTCGATTACAAGGTGGAATACAAGCCCGGAAATGAAAATGCTCTTGCTGATCTGCTGTCCAGGCTCCCTCTTCCAGCCGAAGAGGTTGAGCAGATCTCTGAATCATGGACCGATGCTTTCGTAGCAGCTGTAGCCTCATCTGCTGCAATTTCCATGGAGACAATCCTACAGGAAACATCATCCAATGAGACGATGATGAATGTGACCGATGCTATCCAGAACAACTGGGCACAGAAGACGAAGAATATCCAGCCATCCTTCCCGGTGAGACACCAGCTATCAGTGGTAGGCGGTGACCTTTTCAAAGAAGAAGCCTTGGTTTCTCCACGGAGCCTTCGGAGCCGCATCATTGCCTTGGCTCATGAGGGGCATCCAGGGATAGTCAGAACCAAGCAGCGCATCAGAGGAAACTACTGGTGGCCGAAAATGGCGGATAATGTGGAACATTGGGTGAAACGATGTCCATCTTGCCAGCTAGCAGATAAGTCAGCCAAGCCTCAGCTGCTCAGACGGTGGAACCTCCAGATGTTCCGTGGACGCAGTTGGCTTTGGATATTGCAGGTCCGTACGCTACTGCTTCAGCCCGGAAGCAGTACTTGATTGTCCTGCAAGACTACACGTCGAAGTGGCCGGAAGCAGGGTGCGGAGATTCATTTGCATCAGCTGGAGTCATCAAATTCCTGACTGCAGTGTTCGCCCGCCATGGACTGCCGAAGGAGATGGTCACGGATAATGGACCTCAATTCGTCTCCAAGGAGTTCGAAGATTTCCTGAAGGCTCGAAACATCAGCCATTTGAAGACAGCGGTCTATAATCCGATGGCTAACGGCATGGTGGAACGATTCAACAGGGTCCTGAAGGACGGTCTGCAGGCTGCCTATCTGGATGGAACAGCATGGGAAGATGCTATCAGGCAGATCCTGGTCACATATCGAAGCACGGATAATTCTGTGACCGGGAAGTCCCCATTTTCCAGCCTACACGGTGGTCGTGAGATGAGGACGAAACTGACCAGGCCAGATGTCCAGGATAACAGGAATCCAAAGCCAGATGTAGATGTCGAGATTTCAGTGGGCGACTGGGTCCGTCACAAATTGCCACACTCACCGTAGGGCCAGCCTTCATGGTCGAAGCCGAAGCGAGTGGTCCAGCAGAAGGGCCGGTCAACATTCCTTCTCAGCGACGGGAAAATGAGGAATGAAAGAAAACTCGCCAAATCCACTCCTCCCACGGAAATCATCGATGAGGAACCTGGTCTGATGATCCGTGATCAACCGGCGACAGATGATGCTTTTGTGGATCAACCAGGACCGGATCCAGATGGCGGTGACGGAAATCAACCCATGGACGGTAGACCCAGAAGGAACCGGAGAAATCCAGATTTCTACCAGGCCGGGTTTGCCTGATTTCATCCCTCAGAAGGAAGAGGAAGTGATGTAGCGTCTAGACGCGGAAGTGAAAGACATTGCAGACTTCCATGTGAATAAACTAATTTGCATAAGTAATTTGCATATTGTGTAATTGTGGGCCTATATAAAGCCCGAACTTTTGCTTGTCAGTCAGAGTGCTTGTTCTCCAGTAAAGTTTCTTTTACCGACTTGTCTTGCCTTTAACAAGCACTACAGGGGGCCCAACCCTTACCCCTCCTTTGCAGAAATATGTTATAAAATTTTACTACGTAACGCTGCAATCATTAAAAAAATTTTTGTCAAACAAATGTATATATAGGGTGATATTCTTCCCCCTCTCTTATCAAACGGTCTGAGAGCATAGGTGTGGCTTAAAAGTCGGAGGGGGGGGGGTTTCGACGAAGGTTGGGGGTGTCGGCCAAGTTTGCCCAAACACCTCTAAATTTTCATTTTTTTGCCAGTGACATTTTGATTTCATTTTGATGAGGGGAACAACACATTGATATATATATGTCTGAGAGCCATTTTGTGGATGACGGAAGTTCATCACCCCACACAGCCAATTAAAATTTTCGGTACGTATTCTATTATTTTATCTTACAATCGACTCCTGCGGCTATCAAAATTTCACTACCGTCGATGGAATATTTATCAGGGGGGAGGGGCATTTCCTCTCGCTTCCTAATCCATTTTTCTTGAGGGGCCGGAATACCCTCTGGTACAACGCAATAAAATTTTTCTGAGCGTCTACTGTAATTTTTTGGACTGGCCACTGCCCTAGCCTTTCCAATAAAGCGGCCAGAATTGCAACGAATTCCAATAAGTACAAGGCACACGTCAAACTGTGTAGGTCGCGACGGTGGGTCCCACTGCCCCAATAAAATGGTTTTTGAATTTTTGTGCTTTCATAAAAAAATTTCCGCCAGTCTCAGCATTTTCCCCACACTGTACTGTCCACCCCGACACTACCCTAATCATTTTCTGATGGCGCTCTTAGTCATTCGCTCGCAGCCCCCCTTCCCCCTTAGCCTGCCTAATGTCCTCACAGATATGTGAACTTCAAAGGGCGCCGCCGGCCTGGCAAACAATTAGCTAGCTTTTGACAGGCTAAGGCGGTACGCATGAAACGTTGCCCACAGGTGATCATGTCAACTATTATTTAATGGAAAGTTGGAAATTATTTAACCTGCATAAACATTAAATGCGGTAGCATTGTACAGCTGATGCCAATTTGACAGCTGGAAACAGTTTTTAACTATTATTTGAAATGCGGAATAAATTGAAGATTGAACCAAATTGTATACATTAATAGAAGCTAGAGAACATTTACTTCCAGAAACGTATACGTTATACCAAATTTAGGTAGCAGAAGACTTCTGCTAGATATTAATCGTGATATTTAGATCATTAAGTAATGTGACCCGCAACAGATGTTTCAAGCTGTACCAAGACTTATCACTAGTAAATTAAAAACAATATTGCAATCCAGCTTAAGGGGGGGGGTCGCGAATTTTCGACCATCTCCGATTTTTCTAATTTTCACATATTTTGTAGTCCCCATGGGTCCCCAAAACAAGACAGTTGCGTTTGTTGCAAAACTTTCCCTATCATTCACAATAGTCCTCCAAAGGTGGTCCCGGCATGTGTTAAACATAGGAAAATGAAAAAGTTAGGAAAATTTCGCGGTAACCAAAAGTTTGAGCGCTGTGCAAGAGAAAACGAGCTATAGCTGGGCAAAATGTTAATCTGGACTAGGTAGCGTGTTAATATCTATATGAGGTATTTTTGTATTAGCTCAGCGATTTTCTAAAAATTTTCAGAGTTGGGTGAAGCCGGTTTTTGCACAAATTTGACTTACAAAAACGTCACCAAAGAAATGTTTCGTCGTGGCCTGAACTAACCGTTTACTGCACAGATTTCGCGTATAGATATTAACACAGTACACAAATAGAGGTTCAATTTCCATACGCAAAATCCATGCTGCTACTTATAGTTCATACTTTTGGTTACCGCGTTGGCGTTTTGCCTCAAAATACGTCATTTTCTCAATTTTTTGGATATAATGGTCCATAAGTCGGGTGAAAGCCGAGCTATTCCAACCAAATTCGGTGTGCCAGTTTGCACATATGAAAGGAAGATGTGCGCTAAATTTAACTGCAATTGCTGGTGTTTAACTGTGGATGAATGCCTTAGCCCGATGACGGAGGCCTAGAGTCAAAAAATCGCAAATTTTCAAATTTTTCAAATACAGCCAAATTTTATATCAAATTGAAGCTCTCGATGTCCTGAACATTTTATCTTCTTGCACCAAGTCTCTACAAAGCAGTATGAGAAAGTTAAGCCGCATTAAAGTTTGAAGTAAATAACAGTCGGAAGGAGCTTGATCAAATGGTTCAAACGCCGTTTCTCGCTCGTTGCTTGACGTATCATTGTCATTTGCACAGCAATAAATAGCCCAAGATAGAGGCTTCAATTTGATGTATTGACCATACCGTAGTCTTTTGTCATCCTATGTGTACACGTCTTCGAAGCCCTTAGCGAGGCATAGTGGCGTAAATACTAAATTGTAGGGATTTGAACTGCAATATCTCTTAACTGGATTGACCCTGGACTCTAAAAATGTGTCTTGTTTTTGGACACATATGGAGGTATATTACACCCGAAAATGAGCGAAATCGGTGACTATAAAATTTGGTACCCGGCGACCCCCCCCCTTAAGCTATGTTTCATCTATTTATTTTTATACTTGTTGTTAATTTAGTATTTGATTGTTATTTTAGTATAATGCCATGATGACAAAGCTAGCTGGTCTCGACTTTGGCAGCATGTCTATGGATGAAATTTTGCGAAATATGCTTTTTCCAGCCGAGAAAGTGTTGAAATTCTGGGTACGATATTTTGACCATTAAATGTTTGTAGGAGGCACAAACTCAATTGGGAAATATCCTTTTTAAGGTGAATGTTACACATTAATACAAGCATGAGATTGTAATTATAATGCAAGTACAAATCATTATTAATACATAAATAAATTGATAAATAAAAGTGAATATTCTGCTATTTATGACGCGACCTGTGGGTTTCCGTACAACTTTGTTACATAAAGGAGCAATACCTCGCATCTGTACTCTGCAGTTCATATATACGAGTCAGAGTTTTCCTTTGAAGGTTTTAAATTTTTATCCATTTATTTCTATGTAATTTTGTGAAATTCAATTTTCATCTTTTCTCAAAAATTCCATTTATATTACACATTGTTCAATTAAAGTTTGGAGCTACCTCTCCAGATTGGCTATACTTCAGCTTAACTTTAGGAATTGTGACAAACAATATTTCAGATTAAGTCTGATGCCCAGAAATCAATCAAACTATTGGCGGATGTTTTAAATCCACAATCCAATTTGCTAAAAAAACTGACTTGTGGTGCTTCCGTTGACATTAAAGGTGGGAATGTCCTATTGCTTACATAGTTTTTCTTTGGCTGTAGTCCAATTTAAGTGATTAAGCTGAAGATATTTGCCCTCTGAGGCAATCTTTGCAGTATGTTTCATCTATATTCCAGTTTTCTTTATTTCAAGGGTGCCCTATCGGATAGTCTAACATCGGATAGTCTAAAGAAGTTTTCGGACAGTCTAAAAATTAAGATCAGTGAACTTACCTTAGACTTACGGCCGTTTACACCAAATGTTATTAACTATTTGCTAAACGCTTGCTAATCCGAAGACCAAATGATCAGCTAAACAAGTGCTAATCTTGAGCATTTGCTTAGCACCAACTCCGTTGCACCACATCTGATTAGAAATTGATTAACAGATTGTCAGTTTAGCAGTTGCTTAGCAAATGGTAAGCATTACTAAGAATTGACGAAGAAAAGGCAGGATTTTTGGTTTTGGACCAATCAGCTATATGAGAATTTTGTGCCATTATCCTGTGATTACAAGTATTACTGCCGTATCTGCTAATCGCTTGCTTAACTTTTTCTCAGGACATACATCAGCAGTCTTTGAATTCGATGCACGAAATCAATTTTTGTGTTATCTCTAATTAAACTTGTCGGTTATTTCCAAATTCCAAATGTTTGAGAATCTTAAAAATGCTTTTATCTTGTTACACTTTTGCGTTGCAAATGGTTGGCGAACTTTTTATTTGGTTTCTTTTCTTGCAATTAGGAGAAACATGGAGAACCTCCAAGTATCCAGCAAGCATTCTCGTCATTACGATTTGACTGGAGATAATAAGAATTTCGAAAAATTAGCAGGAATTTCGCAGTTAATCCTGCTCCAGAATAGGATTAAATATTTGCTTCTTGAGTACTTGATTAGCATAGCAGTTGGTTAACTTAATCAGATTTGATGCAAAGGAGTTTGGGATTAAGCACTTGCTAAGCAATTGCTTAGCACGAAATTTGCTAATGATTTGCTAATCACATTTGGTGCAAACCAGTTTTAGAAATTTAAGTATTTTAAGATAAACAACAGTCACAACAACATTTATTTTACAATACAAAAAGCGTCAACTTAAAAATGTGTGTCTGATAAATATTATACCTTAGATTTTCTAAAAGTAATCGAATAAACGAAAAATAAAAATTCTTTCTTGACCACATTTTTAAAACTGATATTTCTTAGTTTACAATAAATGCAACACAATACAACACAACTGTATATTCCTTGTGTAGGAATGCTACGTAACCTCATTGGATAAAATACTAAATCGGACTTAGTAAATGATTGCAAGTACGTGCTCGGTGTGTGATACCTAGGCCTAAGAAAGTGAGAGCGAATCTAAAAAATAGCGGATGAGAGTACCTAGACGATCGTTCTAATAAACCTAACAAAAAGGAAAACCACCTACGTCTTTACTTTTAAATCACAAATATAAACTCTGGACACCTCAAACCTGGATCACAACTCAATAAAACATTTCACAAAACTCTACGAAAGACGTGAAACACACGAAATAAGCATACAAAAAGCCCAAAGGGGAACCACCAATCTTACCCCCACAAACCTACCCAAAAGTTCCCCAACCACACTAGACCAATGACAGACTAAAACACTGCCTGAATTAGAGTTTTCGCTTCCTTTTGTACTTATGCAGCTAGTGGCGTAGCTAGCCCAAAAAGAAATCACATTCATCATCTCAAACAGAGTAATTTCAAAATCATTCCCAATTGAGTAATTTCATGAAACTAAACTTACTACTGTACTTCAAACGTGAAGATAGCGACAACTCTATTTTTCTGCTGCGCTATTGCGCAGCTAACCATCATTTCTTCAGTGAGTAATATCCCACAAAATACCCCCTCTTTTCCGCCGCCGGCCCCCCGTGCGGCGACCACAACAGGTGTCACACATTAGATTAGACAATAGTAAAACAGATGTTATATTAGTGTTGCCCGGGCATGTAGTACTTTTAGTGGTAAAACGAGATGTTACAAAACTAGCTACAGTAAAAGTGGAGCCAAACGATCCCCACTGCCACGAACTACGTGGCTCACAGTCAGCTCGGAATGACTCATCGAACTGCTACTGGGTAAAACTGTGTCGGCTGTGACCGAAACTCAACTAACAAACTTACTGACTAACTAACAGACAAACAGCCAATACTAACTAAACAAACTACCTACTGACTTTGGAAAACAACACAACTACGTAAATATGAAACGACATTACAATAGTACACCTGTAGCAAACCCCCGCGCTCGGGCCGCGAGGACAAGACGGGATACAACGGAGACGTTACACACTGAGTTACCCCAACCCAACAGCGACTATACTTGTCACAAAAACTATCCGAAAAGAAACAAACCATAATAGACCCGTTTACAGACAAAAGTACTAATATAGTTGTCGTGGTGGTTATTATGTATAACGGTTAAAGCACAATGATGAACGACTGTAAAGAAAAATATCAAATCAATAATAAGGCAGTAAAAATACTCAAATAGATTAAGGCAATTAGCACAAATGGCAAAGCATAGCCAAAACAGAAAGTTAGCTAGCAAAACAGCTACCAAAAAAAGAATACTGAAGGAGCGCCCTTGGAAAAATACAGCTAGGGGAATATTTTTACTTTATTGGAACCCTCCCACAGAAACAACTCAGAATCCTCCCCCCAACAATATGCTGGAATAAACAAACAAAGCAAACAAAAATGCATAATACTCAACAGAATTCACAACAAACACATATATAGAAATGAGAAAGTGGAAGCGTCCAGGGCGTGCAAGGAAGGGGCCCAAGATATCATAAGGGAGCGGCGAATGGCGAGAATCAGATGACACCGGAACATGTTCACCCAACAGACAAGTAGTTCCTGATAGAGCGGGCGGACCTGATACCAAAATAGCGGCCGATGGCCCGCCACAAAAGGCAAATGTATAAATTATAGCCACAGAGACACACAGTTACATTCAAGTTGTGACACCTTCACAAAGTCAAAGAAACTCCAAAATCGGATATCCAACGACAGCCAGGGGGCAACGCTCCAGTACCAACGGTAGGACCTAACCAACCAACCAAGACGGAGCGAAAAATCAAAAGTTCACAGCAAAATATGTCCATAGCCCGAAATGCAAAAAGATAAGGCACTGATCCAAACCTGCAGGAGCCATTACTGCTCCGAAGTAGTCACAGCCGGTCTTCGGCCAAATCCGGCTCAGCCCAGAATCAGGTCAGAAACAGCCGACAGCCAAAGATGGTAGAATCATAGTGGCCAAACAGAGAGGCCAAACAAAGGACAAACCAAGGCGGAGCCACAGCAAGAAGGCAGAAGGACCAAATATCGGCACAAACCCACAGACGCCATGAAGGCCGAAATGGAACCGCAGGGCCCCACCTGGCCGCCAACCACACCCAACTCAGGCCAAACACCTTCTGCCCTTTCCATTATCGCCAACCGCAAGCACCGGACAAGATTGAATCGCTGGCTCCCAGTAAGCATCGTCTGAGGGAGCACGCCCGGCGCATTTGGGGGTGTGGGCTCCATACACGATAAAATGACCGTCACCTAAACATAGGACAAAAATTAATGCAGCATGGCTAAAGCAAGACAAGATAAAGAATCAATGCAGAATAAACTACAAGAAAACTAAATTCAAAGCAAAACACAGTACATGACAGAGCCCCTTAACTGCAGTACAAACCTGCCGGTGTGAGTGCCCGAGAATGACCCAGTCTTAGGCAACAGCCCCCGGAAAGCCCACACGGACAAGAAAAGAATAAAATGTAAGAATTTAAAAAATTTTGATGTAATCCAGATAAAAGTACAAGAACCGAAGGAGATGACTCACTTTGTGTCCCAGTTTTAGGTCAACAGAGCAACTCATCCCCCCGAGACCGTATCATCAAGGAGTGAAAGAAAAACTAAATGAAAGATAAACAGATCGTACAGCGCCTGGCATTTGCGGAACCCCTAGATTGTACCAAGAGCTCTCAATGTAAAAGGCGGGGCACTTATAGTAGGATGAGTAACCCCCGAACTTATTTGGTCAGACCCCGAACTAATTTGAGTGGGCCCCCGAACCGATTCGGGACGGGCCCTGAACTTTCCGTGGAGGACCCCGAACTATTCGGGACACATCCCGAACTTGTTAGGCCGGACCCCGAACTTATTGGGCTGGACACCGAACTTATTGGGCCGGATCCCGAACTTATTGGACCGGACCCCGAACTTATTGGGCCGGACCCCGAACTTATTGGGCCGGACCCCGAACTTATTAGGCCGGACCCCAAACTTATTGGCCCAGACCCAAAACTTATTGGGCCAGATCCCGAACTTATTGGGCCGGACCCCGAACTTATTGGAGCAAGACCAGAACTTATTGAGGGGGTCTTCGAGCTTTTTTAGACAGTCACCGAACTTTGTACAGCAGTCCCCGAACTTTGGGTAACATTCCCCGAGCTTTGGGTAATAGGTTCAGAACTCAGGGTGGCGCCAGTCCCGAGCTCGTAGAAACCAAACCCAAGGGAGGACGTTCCTGCAATGACGGTGCTAAATTTGCTAACATTGCTGGAATTATAGTCCAGTTACTTGAGACCGTTCAGAGTCATGAATCGCAAAATTTGTTCGACAAAAAATCTGAGGATTCTCCTGGAGAACCCTCCGGTTTGGGAGCCTGGACCACTACCACTAGTAAAGGGGAATCAGCTAAGTCCTATGAAAACAGGCTCAGATCTAGCCATCGTTGGATGCACCTGATCAATTTCGGTTCAAAATTACTGTGACAGTTTTGGAAGAGTGACTGCAATTTGGATAGGGGACGAAGTGTGCCTGTTGACCCAAAAAATCTCGGAGCAAGTTCCTCTAAGTTCCTTGCATGCACTCAGCTTTGGCTACCCAACCTGAACCCATACACTCATACATACAGACCCAACCCATACAGAAATAAACCGAATCAGTAGAGTAATAGTCCTAGCTAGAAATGGAGGAAAATTTGTTTTCTGAAAAATCTGGGAATATACGCTGTGTACTGAGTCTTGTGAAATTGATCCTGAAAAGCAAAAAATGCAATAGCTTTATTAGCCAGATCTATAAGAAGAATTTCCCGAAAACCCGATGGATAGCTTTGCCATCGTCATTTTTAGACTTATTCGAGATACTAAGTTTCCCATCAATGGAGGCCCCCCCTTCCGTCTACCCCAAGGATCCTAGCCATTTCAATATACGTATATACGTAGAATACGGAGTAACCGCTGAACCGCCTAAGGATCCATTTTATGTGACATGGTTAACCCCCGGAATAAGAATTTTATTTTAAAAAGGTTTCCAAATTTAGGAGAAACTAATCCAAAAAATTTAAGAGCAAGATGAAGATCGCGGGAAAAAATGTTTTTAGACCATGACACTAAATATATATCAAACTTCAAAATCTAAATTTTATAGCAAGAAATGAAACAACCTAGTGTAGCCGGAGGAAAAGTCATCTATTGTCCAAAACCAAAATCCAAATCAAATCCAAAACCAAATTCCAAGGAACCAGGAAAACGATCTGGAGGCGACAGAAACGGAAGCAGCACTAGATTGGTAGGACCTGAAAGAACCAAGCAAATAAGTGCAAACAGAAGAAAACAAGTAAGTGCAAATACAAGACGGTGAAGAAAACTTGAAAAAATAGTTGCTGACGGAAGTTGTGTTGTAAAAACCCACGTACGTACATTTAAAATTTCATTTAAAATCGAGAAAAACACGAGAAAAAGAAATTTCCGAAATCGGAGGTTTCGAAATTTGGACGTTTCGTACATCTTAGCATTGTACGTATTCAAAAAATATCGTAAGCGTACCATAACATTTAATCCAAAAAATCCTAGAAATCTGATAAATCAGGGAAAAAAACCGTGAAAAAACCGTGAAAAAAAAACACATACGTATATACAGTTGACAAAAGTGATAAAGTGGTAATTTGTGAGTGATAGTGAAGTGACACAGGAATTTGATGGAGACCCATGATATGAGATTTATAGGTACTGCAGTTAAGGGAACAACATAAGACAAAATAGTGAATAGTGTATAGTGTCACTGATCGGGTGACAATTTCGTAAGAAACAGTTTGCGTCTATTCACGTAGGCTGTCTCTGGAGAATACTGGGTGCGTAGAGGTGAAATATTTTGAGCATCCACAGTGTCCGCTTCAGAAAAAGCAAAGTTTGAGATGTCAAAAATCGGGAGAATTTGACAAAACTGAATCGGTGGCCAGGATGGCCCGGTCATACCCCGGCACAACCTGATCCACCTGTGGAGTAAAAGACCACTGCGGGAGGGTGGGGTCGACCCCCTTCACCCCCCGTAGCCAACCCTCCCCCCATAAGCGACTAAATTTAGAAATGGAAGGAGTCAAGGCTTTTTCGATTCCTCCCATAGCCAAAACACCCGGCTGAGATTCTACCCAAACTTTCACTTCATCAGAAAACACCTTGGAGCTAACCCCCTCTTTTTGGGTGAAATCCTGGATTACCCCCTCTTTTTGAGGTAAACCCTGGGTTACCCCCTCTTTTTGAGGTAAACCCACCATTACCCCCTCTTTTTGTGGTGGATTCTCCATCGGCCAAAACGCAAAAGAAAAAGGCACTGTTGTCAAGAAAAATAGCAAAATCTTCAGCAAAATGAAGGTGGGAGTAACCAATAAAGAATGCAGTGTATTTTCTAGAACCCTCACGCCCGCCGGGGCAGGTCTGGATGGTGGATCGGCCGCATACCCAGACGTGCCCCCACAAGCTCCAGCAACGGAGGTACTGTCAGCCACCGCATCCCGCTGCTGAAGCTGTGTGGGTCCCGCAGTATGCTCTGAAAAAGTCACTGTCGGTGGAGGGGGATCAGCGTCCAGAGAAAGCAGAGGGGAGGGGGCAACCCCCTCTTTTAGGGAAGAATCACCCGTTTCCTGGACATGTGGACCATCTGCGTCACACAATAAAATATGCTCCCTCCCAAACTTATCTGGCCATGCATCAGCAAAAAGCCCGCGCAATTCAAAAATTTGTTGCTTCCAAGCATCTGCATTTTTTCGCATAGTATTGTACGTATATATGTAACTGGATTGCAGACAACATCAGAAACTTTGATTGAATCATAGAAAAAATCTCACCGCTACGAATTGACGTTGAATCAGCAGAAGAATTCACACCAAAAACAGGAAATTCAGAAACGGGAGGGCCAGATTCAATGTACCCCACATGATGCCTGGTTGAGGTGCGCAGGGGCCCTTCCCCTGGGGGAGGTGTGCCCCCCTGGGGATTAGGAGGCATATGATTGGAAGTTCCTACAAAATGCTGTGACGGTGAAGGCGCTAGACGTTGAGCTGAGACTGGTGTAGCCTGGTGAGACCGTATTGCTGGAGGCTGCGATGGAATCTTGGAAATATGCACGAAATTAGGGGTAGCCACACAAGGAGTTGCTGGTAGAACAGTGCCCTCGCGAGGTGCCATTTCCCACTGCGAATACCTAGGCGAAACTGGGGGCGGCGGTGCCAGTGAACCTAAAGGAGGCGGCGCCTGTTTTTGCCCTGGAGTATAAGCCTGTGGTTGTACACCAAATTGGAGGTAAACGGGTACATGTTGTGTAACACCCGCAGCCCGCTCTCCTGGAAGGGATTGAACCTTCCAACCTGCTGGAGCCAATTGGGGGTATTGGCTCCAGGGGGTATCAAACATATGATCTTGCCAAGGCCTTCATCTTCACCACACCTGGATGACCCAGATGTAGACTCTGCAAAACAGCTTTGCGCAGTTTTGCCGGAATGATCACCCGACTTCCTCGGACGATGCATCCGCCTTGAACAGATAACTCAGCACGACATCGGCTGAATGCTTCAAACTCCGGCCCAACTTTCGCTGGCCAACCGGTTTGAACCCATCCAAGGAGTTGCTTATGAATCACATCGCGCTGCGGTTCCTTGACCACGGCTTTGGCATTTAGGAAGGTAGCGTCGCATTGTTCCTCAACACGAGCTACCAACCCAGTTTCCCCGTCTTCTTCTGTATCATCCGTATCATATTCAGCTTGAATCGGCAACCTGGAAAGAGTGTCTGCGTTGCCATGCAAATCAGTCTTCCGAAACTGAAGGTCGTAGTCATAGGCCATCAGTTGCATCGCCCACCGCTGTATCCTTGCAGCAGCCACCATTGGAATTCCTTTCTTGGGTCCGATCAAAGCTAGCAGCGGTCGATGATCGGTGACAAGAGTGAACTTGCGCCCAAGGAAAAATTGCCGGAATTTCTTCATCCCAAATATGATGCTGAGAGCCTCTTTTTCGATCTGCGAGTAGTTCTTTTCCGCCTGATTAAGTGTTCGGGAAGCAAAAGCAATCGGATTTTCCCGATCACCCTCTACCTGGGACAGAACGACACCAAGCCCCACTGCTGAAGCGTCACAATCTAGACGTAGCGGCAAGTCAGGATTGTAGTGGCAGAGCATGCCAATTTCCTTCAGGCAGTTGCGAATACCACTGAATGAACTCTGTTCCTCAAAGCCCCAGTGCCACTTGACATCTTTTCTGAGCAGATTATTAAGAGGAGCAGCCCAGGATGCTAAATGACTGATGAATTTCCATGCCTAGAAACGTGCGAAGTTCTTTCACAGACTTCGGCGCTGGCATATCAGTCACAGCCCTCACTTTATCAGGATTTGGGAGGCAGCCTTCTTTTCCCACTATAAGACCAAGCAGATTGACCTCGTCCTGGAAAAAGGTGCATTTGGAAATCCGCCCTCGGAGGCCGTTGGCAGATAGACGATCCAGGACTGCACGTAGATTGCGCAGATGAGCTTGATCATTTTCTCCTGTGATACCAATATCATCCAAATAAACAGTGACGCCTGGGATACCATCCAAAATCTTTTCCATTGTTTGCTGAAACAGGGCTGGAGCCGAAGAAATTCCAAACGGCAACACCTTCCAGCGGTATAGACCTCGATGGGTG
>JASAND010022670.1:0-37491 GCA_030248195.1 Trissonchulus latispiculum | reverse complement strand
TATGGGTTGTTCGGCGAAGCTGTGCCCATATTAATTCGCTCACAACCTAGTCCTCTTCTATTTTTTAACCTAGCCCCATATTAAGCATTTTAAAGACTAGTCCTCTCTCGATTTTGCAACCTCACCATCACCCATATTACTTTTTCATGCTCCAGAGGAGCATTTTTATTTCTTGTATATATATACATATAATGTTGCGAAGACTTATTCAATTTCAATTTAAGCTGAAATTATTATCACCGACAAGTATATATCTAGATTTAGAAATCTTACATTTTGATTTATATAATTAGTTTTGGTAATCTCGAATACCAAAACAGTTTTAAGATTGAATTTAAAATATGAAAGCTTTGTCATCCAATATCCGGAACATCCAGAAATTTCATTTTTACATAATGTCAAACAAATAAAAAATTTACTGGTTTCCATATTTTCATCACCGAAATTTTCACTTTCACTTTGAAAGGTTTCAAATTTTAAAAATTTCATATCTACAGATTTCATATTCTGTAATTTTCGATCTGCAATCGCAGTTTTGTATCAATTTTAATATTGACGTATATATATTAAAAATAATATTTTAGTATTGAACTAACGTTTGAATAAGACAATTACTCAGAATTACTGATATTTCCATATGGGGCAAAAGTTGGCAACTGATATGGCAACGCCGAGGCCGACGGAGCATGTTTTTTTAAAAAGGGGGAGACGTCATCGATCGTGACGTCGACCAGGCTTTGAGACTCCTTCTGGCAACTTGGTTGAGTTGTTTTTGACCAACCTTACGGGGGCCAGTTTCCTGGCTAACACTTTGCACCTTCGGGTGATGATTGATCATCACATGGTGATGTCTAATGCAGCAAACAACAACAACATATGCATATGGGACAGACATTCTTGCCACATCTGCGTATGGGGTAAAGAACTGGAACAATTATACACATTGTCCGTAACATATGTGTACATTTCTACCTTTGTTGACCCATAATTTCATCTCTCGCTCATCATATTGACTTTTCTGAGTACATTTTTCTGCTGTATGTACGAACGTAATGTTTGTTTGTCTTTATATATCTAGTGAGCGTCTGTATATGGATATGGCGGACAAGTTAGTGGAAGACGGTTATGCGGATCTTGGTTACAAACTTGTAAATATTGATGACTGTTGGCTGTCAATGACGAGAGATTCCAGTGGAAAACTCCAACCTGATCCTTCACGATTTCCTCATGGAATTAAATACTTAGCCGACTACGTGCGTGACTTGTATCATAGGGGTAGCATCAGCGACCCCTATAATATGTGTGAAAAGTGGCTGGAGACAGTGTAAAATAAGCTGCGCAAAATCCTGCGCAGATTTCATGCGCAAATTGTAGAGCACTTTGAGTTTAGTATATCTGTGAAGTTTCAGCCCCGTATCACTTACCGTTAAAAAGTTGCGCCCCGGATCGGTTATGGCGGCGATGTTTTTTTCCGGTTTCTCCTATTTGATTGTTGTATTGTACATAATGTTCGCCGCTTCCACGTGAACTGCAGCGGTAGGCCAACCTAAAGGGCTATAGGGTCTAGTAGTACCCTCTAAAGAATTTAAGAATGACAACTTTTTTGCGCCGCAGCTGCGCCGCAGTGGCGCCGCAAAGTCGGCTCATAGCGAAAAGTTACCATTTTTGTGGTCGTCGCTCAGGACGAACGTTACGAGCTGGAGTTGATTTCTTTTTATATTCAGAAATTACATATATTGAACTAAGTAACGGTCCAGTCTGCGTTTCTCTATTACTTCCCTAGCGACCACAGTGACCCGTCAAAAATTGCAAAAATTCGAAAAATGAAAAATCGAAATTTCACGCTATCTATTCAACTTTAAAAGCTCAGACCTTCCATACAATGGTTTTCTGGCACGAAGAATCGATTCCCGCAGTCATTTTTACCGTCAGACTTACCCATCTTGCTGGGCTGGTTCCACTTTGCCGTCGAGAAGGTCAAGTCGGAAACCGCTTCCTGGAGGTCCATGTTAGGCTCTACCTGGCCTGTCAAAACTTTGTCTATAGGGGTTTCTGGTGTGCCCAGCTCATTCCCGGTATCCGTTTTGTCGTCCGACGTGCCTATATTGCTGGGCTGGTTCCAGTTTGCCGTTTGAAGGGTCAGTCGGGTGGGGGGTCAAGTGGTCGAAAATAAAATTTTTCAAAAGTGGTCAAATTTGGTACCAAATGAAAGCCCTGAGCGAGCTGAGCAACTTTTGTCATAGAACTGCATGCTCAAAGTGGTTGTCGAGTGCTGTGGTGTGGTGGGGTGGGGTGGGGACTTAGGCGATTTTAGGTGAAAAATAAAATTTTTCAGAAGTGGTCAAATTTGGGATCAAATGAAAGCCCTAAGTGAGCTGAGCAACTTTTGACATGGAACCATCCACCAATAGTTGTTGTGCCAAATAACGTCACGTGCCTATGAAACTTTTGCCTTTACTTCTTCAACCGGAATTTAAAAGATATTTATATATAAATATTTATATTTATTTATTATTTATTTAAAGGATATTTAAAGGATTGTATATATATACGACACAGCCAACACACACATATTATCCATAGCTGAGCAACTTTTGTCATAGAACTGTATGCTCGAAAGCATGCATTTGCATAGAAAGGGGTGGGGACTTAGGCGATTTTAGGTCAAAAATAGGATTTTTCAAAATTGGTCAAATTTTTTTCAAATGAAAGTCCTAAGCGAACGGAACAACTTTTGTCATGGAGCCACCCACCCAAACTTGCTGTACCAAATAAAGTCACGTGCCTATGAAACTTTTGTCTTTACTTCTTCAACCGAAATGTAAAGGATATATATAATATAGACACAGCCACCACACACATATCTTCTTCTTCTTCCTGTTCCTGGACCAGCTTGGGGGGACCCAATGTGGTTAGGACGGATCAGATCCGCCCCACATCCCGGAGGAAAGCCAGAACCCGGGGGGGACCCTTGGATAGGATGTCCAGGCGCGGCCTTGTCCCCAGATGCCGCCGTCGGGCAGAGGTATGGTTTGGACAGTGTAGGAGGAGGTGGGCTAGGTCCTCCTCCTCACCATCACATTCCGGGCAGGTTGGAGAATTGGATAGTCCCATTCGGAACCGTTGCTTGGCTAGGAGTAGGGAGTGGCCTTTGCAACGGAGTTGTGACAGAACGCAACGCTCTTTCCGGGTCATGTGTTCTTCGCGTGTAGGGTCGACTGGCAGGTGGGCGCCGTAAATATCTTCGGTGTCGTACTGAGCCCAGAGTCTGCGGCATTCTTCCTTTATGTGCCGTTTGATGGTAGCCCTGGCAGTAGTTAGGTCAATTCCAATCTGGTTTTGTTCCAGGGCAGTCGCAGACTTGGCCACTCTGTCAGCTGCCTCGTTTCCCTGGATTCCAACGTGGCTAGGTACCCAGTGAAGGGTTATGTGGCTGCCAAGTTGGGAGATCTGACAGAGCTTGTGCCAGATGGCCGTTTCCAGCTGCGACATCGGTTTTAGTGGGCCGGATTCAATCTTCTGGATCAGAGACTTGGAGTCGGTGCAAATTCTGACTTCCGGAAGAGATTGGCCATGATGCCAGAGACGGTCATGAATCCATTCCAGACCGCTGTGGACAGCAGTTTCTTCCGCGCGCAGACTGGAGCAGATACTTCCGGCAGGGGATTCAATGGTGGTAATGATGACTCCTTGATGGGAGCCCAGACCCCATGCAACACACATATTATCCTCTTTTGTGCGGAGCATTTTTCTTACTTGTACGTATACGTATTGTTGGAAAGCTTCCAGAAGGATTCACCGCTCTGTCGTAAATAAGTGGAAAAACCTATTAATTTGATCCAACGTTTATACGGAGGTGGGTTCATTCAACCTCCCACAACTTTTGTGAGATCGACAGACTTTCAGGAAACAATGTATATACATAGATTTAATTTCTAAGTTTAAGTTTAAGTTGGCGGCAGAAACCTACTTCAATACTATCCATTGGTGAGGAACCTTAAATACCACGTGGTTTAACGTGGCTTCTTTCCATTACGTATGTTTGGCTCATTTTTCCAAACTTTAGCATGGTGCCATTTCAAGCCAAATTTTTCAGTTTCGTCAGAAATATAATATTTTCTATATAATATAAATCTGGCTTTTTCCTAGGCAAAAATTTCTGGGGGGGGAAGTCTGGGGGGCGGTCCCCCCCCAGGTCTGGGGGGGAGAAAATTTTTTCGAAAAATGCTTAAAAAATAGCTATTTTTTGCTACTGAGCTAAAATATTAACTATTTTTAACCTAAATTTAAGCTTAAAATAGCTAAAAACTGCTTAAAAATGTCTAAAAATCCGGCGACGCCGGAAAAATTTTTCAAAATTTACCCTCAAAACCCTATTTTTCCGGACACATAAAAGTTCTGGGGGGGAAGGCCCGAATCCTGGGGGGCGGCGATTCTGGGGGGGGCGACCCAAGTCTGGGGGGGGGGGGGGACGAAATTTAGGGGGGGGGCGCCCCCTCCCCTCCCCCCCTGTAGGAAAAAGCCAGTAAATATATATCCAATTTTCTCTAAAATCCGATTTTTTAAATGCAGTGAAGGTGGTGATTCCTTTTGGGCACATATTGTTATTTGGCGGCGTAATTCAAAATGAAATTTGATGAAACTTTCCGAAATTAGTTCTTTTAGCGTTCTAACACCCTCCGCGCAATCCCGATTCAAAAATTCGAGATTTCCGGTCAGGGTGGTTTTTCCCAATTTCTGAACGTTTAGCAGCAACTATACAGTTATGACTATATGCATTCGAAAGATCTCATTGAGCTTCACATTTTTGCTTTTTAAAGCAAGTTTCTAGCTTTTCTCTACCGTGAGATATAGCCGATTTTCTTGTTTTGGCGTCTAAAACTTGTCATTTTTGCAGACATCAAATAATCCAACATTTCTTGAACTACGCAAGCCGTAAAATCAATCTAAGGGCGTTGATCTGAAGGTCACACAGGGAAAAATTATCCGACGCATGATCGTCTTCCAACTGCTATGCTGTAGGCTGCTATCATAAAAAATGTAGTTTTTGCAAAAACACGACCAATTTTTTTCCAAAGATTGTGAAGCATTCACCATGCAAGCTGGAGGACTGCTACTGAACAAATGTGTTCGACACAAATACGTATACCCAGGGACGATTTTTTAGTTGCCCCGATTGCTGCTTTCTAGCAAAAGTAATCGCTTGACAAATTTGGAAAAAGTAGGCCAAATACAGGTAACGCACACATTTCAGCTTAGTTCCATATAACGAAGAGCGCTTTCACAATAAATAAAAAATCGTCCCCAGCTATTTGATGGAGGGATCGAATGATATAACCGATGTCTCGCGAAAAAATTTGCCTGAGTCTGCAAAAATTCTGGATTCTAAAATGTGTTAAAAATATTTTTTTTAGAAAAGCAACATTAGTTTCATCATCATCATCATATCTAGGGCCAATCGGTGAGACCATATAGCCGGGCTAAAGCCGCCCGGTACCCCGGAGGAAGCCCAACACCCCGGCAGGGTCATACCACAGGACGGCCAGGCCTTGGGAGCAGTCGAGGTGGGCACGCCGGGTTATCGATTTCCTGGGGCAGCTCAAGATCAAATGCTCGAGCGTTTCTTCTTCCTGTAGGCAGTCAGGGCAAAGGGGGGAGGGCATGCATTAAAAATGTCAAGCTAAGCTACATTTTGATATAAAACTGGCTTCTTAACTCCAAGTAATGAATGAGTAATAGTGGTGCAAACTTTATGTGACCAAAGGGAATCACCACCTTAAGATAAGCCGGGAGGAGGCAGATTGTTTTGCAAAAATGAGCGAAAATTGGTATTTTGCCGCATTTTGCTGTCTTTTTTTAGGCAAAAATTTATGGGGGGAGTCTGGGGTCGGTCACGCTCCCCCCCCCCCAGGTCTGGGGGGGGGGGAGAAAATTTTTTTCGACCAATGCTTAAAAATCGCTATTTTTTACTGCTGAGCTGAAATATTAACTATTTTTTAACCTAAATTTAAGCTTAAAATAACTCATGTCTGGGGGGGGCGCTACCACCCCCGCCCCCCTGTAGGAAAAGCCAGTTTTGTATGAAGAAACTCTAAAGACTCTCGAAAATGCCTGGATTTAGGCTTAGGCTTTAGGTACAAATGCCTGAAATATGCTTGAAAATTTTGAAAAATTTGCCCAAAAATTTGGGCACCCAATAAATGCCATGGAGGAGGGAGCGAAAATCCCGGAAAGGGTGATTTCGGGAGCCTACCCCAGGCAAAAAAGCCGTTTGTTCCGAAGAGTGGGGGAGAATCAATGAGTGCACCACGTTAAAAATACGTACCACAGTGGCACAGTCCCGTACCAAAATTGTTTATATTTCCATTCAACGCGAGTACGTAGACTCTGATTTATCTTTTCACATTTTAGATGCACAGTAAAGGATTGAAGCTGGGCATTTATGAGGATTTTGGTACCAAAACCTGTGGCGGATATCCGGGCAGTTTGGATCATCTCCAGATTGATGCTCAGACGTTTGCTGACTGGGAAGTGGATATGTTGAAGCTGGATGGTTGCAATGTTGACGTTTCGAAGATGGATAAAGGTAAACCAGCATCGGCGCGGCGGTGACTAACTAATTTTGCCCGAGTTATATTGTTTCTTAGTGGATGGAGAGACAGAGCACTCACTTTTTGGACAGACAATCGTTCTCGTTCCTTCCAATTTTCCGGTCATTCATCACCAAATTTTACTTTTTTGGTTTACTTTTACAAGATTTTTTGCTTCACGTGGAAGTTTTGTTTTTGATGTCACGGTTTTTTTATTTCTTCTCATTTTACTTAAATCACAGGCAGCTTGTTTATTGCCTTATTGCATTATAGGATTTTCGTTGCTAGCTGGTTCTGTTTTTATAAATCATAAATTACTTATGTACTGGGTTTTCTCTAGCCCAAAAAAGTGGGGGGGGGGGGATGGGATCCCCCCCCCCCACGTGTGGGGGGGGGGGAGACCAAAAGTGGGGGGGGGGACTAAAATGGGCTAAAAATGCTAAAAATGCGGTAAAAATTGCGTGTTTTCTACGTATACTGCTACATCTAAGCTAAAAAGTGCTCAAAAATCAAGATTTAGTACCAAAATAGTAGATTTTTAAGCAAAAAATTCCGGCGAAGCCGGAAAATTTTTGAAAATTTTGACCAAAAATCCTAAAAATTTGGCATTTTCTGGGCACCTTATAGTGAGTGGGGGGGAAGCCCAAAAAAGTGGGGGAGGAACGAGTGGGGGGGAAGGGGGTCGAGTGGGGGGGTCCCCCCCCCCCCCCCCCCCCACTAAAGAAAACCCAGATGTAGATTGGCCCTTGCTTGTTGTGGTTCTTGTTTTTCGATCATTGTTCTTTATTCCTGCTTTAAATAGAATTTCAGGGCTATGTGATGCATCCAAAAACTTTTAAACATTAGCAGGCTGTCTACCACCAGGGGCCCCTATTTATTAAATCTCCCAACTTGATTGGAATCTGAGCCCGGGTCATAATGGTGTTGAAATCCCAGTAGTAGGTGTTATCAATGTTGGGTTAAATAAACACGGATCGAAGTAGCAGGAATGTGGGTTGAGCTAGAACCGAATCAGCACCTGTTTAGGTCTGTAAAATCGGGTGTTTTTACTTAATTTATACTTGTTCATGTCTATTTCAAAGATAATGAGTCCGTTTATATATTCACAGTAGCAAATAAATTCTGCTTATACACTGATTAGAAGTTCCCATTGTTTGCTTATCTAAGCTGTTTTCGGTGTTTTGCTGCTGTCGATTCTGTTTATCATATAGCTGTCAAAACAAACACCTGCCTTGCTTGTCATTCTATAAATAGAGTAATTATTTCAGGTTATCCTGAAATGGGTGAACGTTTGAATGAGACCGGACGTCCTATTATTTATTCGTGTAGCTGGCCAGCTTATCAAGTTTTCGAGCACATATCGGTAAATAAAATGCCGTAGTTTCGCTTGGCTAATGGAGTAATGCATGCTTCTATGTACATGTACGTAATTTAGTCGTATTTATTTTATGGTGTACTGTGCTGAATACGTGCGACGTATATACTAGTAATGTTGCAGCAAGTGGAAATGGATATTCGTTTGTCAAAACAGAATGTGAAGATTGTCTTTTATAACACCTGTTCTCCAATTTCGTCATAAAAAAAGGTAAAGGTAACCCCCGGAGAATTCTCCTACCCTTGTCAGGGTCTAGGGTGCCGGTGCTCATCCCCGGATACACAGCCCTTGAGCCAGGAGTGTCACCTCGAATGATGACTACAACCGTGGAGGAGGGGCCAGCTCCTCAAGGCAGACGCCCTACACGGTCTCCTGTTACCTTCCCACGACATAAGTGGTACCCATTTACCGACCAACTAAGGATGGATAGCTGGGTTGGCTAGAGCCCACGGCGAACCGATATGTGCTTAGTCCCTTGCTCAAGGGGATTTGTGAAAGCCTTGTGGCAGCGGGGATTCGAACCTCGGACTGTCGGATCCAAAGTCGAACGCCTTAACCACTCGGCCGGCACGGCAGTTTCGTCATACTTTGCTGCTAATCCTTCTAGCTAATCGTAGCAGTGATCGATTACTCTTGATTAATCGATATTCTTTGATTTTTATGGAAGTTGTACCCTGAGCGAGCTTTACGTGGTAATATGCCTCAAAAATTACGTTAATAGTACTCCAAATTAGTGTGTCTTAAAAATTAGTAAGCAACAACTTATTTATTATTTGTTTTAAAATTCATCGTAGAGGAATAATGAAAAACGCCTGCCTGCAGTCACTAAGGCCGAAGCCTTAGTCCGAACAGGAGAGAGCCAATGGGCGCTGTGAGAGAACTTACCCAGAGAGAACTAGTCTCTGGAGCTCCTGCCTGGTTGTCCAAGAAGGACAGCCAGCTCTGCTCTATCTGTGCTGCAACATAGCCAGAGAAGGTTTTATCAAAACCTCTCTGACTGTGCTATGCACAGAAAGAGGACTGCAGTGGCCCGCGGATCTCCGTAGAGATACAAACAGCATTTACATCAAGACGTTTACCTCATTTTCTTGATGTAGTTGTTTTAAAATTCAATAATTTGATTAAGTTTATGAATAATTAAGAAAGTTGCAGACAAGGCTTAGTTCCCTGTGTTAACCTAGGATTGCAAAGTAGTAAGTTCACTTACTACAAATTCTATGTCGCCGGATTTTTAGGTCTTAGCATTTTTTACCAATTTTAAGCTTAAATTTAAGTTAACAATTGTTGAATTTTCAGGTTATTTTTAGGGGGTTTCCCCTGGGGGGCCTTTCTGGGGCAGGGGGGAAGGAGTATTTTCGGAGGGGGGATTTTTCTGCATAAATGAGCTAAAAATGGTATTTTTTGGCGTATTTAGAATGGTGAAACGCAAAAAGTTCTCAAAAATGCCAGGATTTAAGCTAAAAATAGCTATTTTTACGAAAAAATATCCGGCAAAGCCGGCAAATTTTTGAAACTTTGCATATTTTTGGTAAAAATTTGGGCCTCCAAAAAAATCTCGGGGGGAAAGCAAAAATTCCATGAGGAGGCGATTTCAGGGGGGCGCCCCCCCCCCCCTGTAAAAAATACCCTGGTTTTTAACCCAGCAGCAAAAAATAGCTTTCTAAGCATTTTTGAAAAACTCCTCCAGAAATCGGTGCCCTCCTCCAGACCTGAGGGGGGCTCGCTCCCTCAAGAAATTTTGGCCTAAGAAAAAGTTAGTCTATTCAGATTAAATGCAGAGCAAGATTTGCCCGAATTTCAGAAGCTTCGCAGACGTGTATAGTTTGGTGAGTCTTCGCAATATAATCAACTCTTACATTGAGCTTTATTACTGCATACAGTACGATCCTGTTTCAGCCGAACTATAGTGCCATTGCTGCCAGTTGCAATCTTTGGCGTAACTATGGTGACATCGCTGCGACCTGGTCCTCCATTGCTTCCATCATTCACTACTACAGTCTCCATCAGGACGACCTGATTCCTGTCAACGGACCTGGAAACTGGAACGATCCGGATATGGTTTGTTCAACTCCCTGTTTGATGTGTTCTTTTGCCCCATGGATTTAGAATTATGCTTTGATGTTGCAAGTTTTCAGACAATCGGTCGTTTTATCGGTGTTGGAAAGAGGTGGGACAAAATAAAATCAAGTAACCAACGGTTTTGTGGTTCAGTCTAGTCAAGTATGTACATAACGATAGTATTACCGGTTGCAGTTTAGTTTACCCTATTTTACGATCGATTCAGAGTATGTTTCAATAGTCGCAGTAGTAGTAGCATTCGGTTTGTATTATATGTTGCGTCATTGAAGTTAGTGTGTCTCTATTGTTTCAGATAGTGGTTGGAAATCCTGCAGTGACTCCGGATCAGTCTAGAGCTCAGATGAGCATCTGGTCCATCTGGTCGGCCCCGCTCCTGATGTCCAACGATTTACGATTCATCTCCCCTGTCTACAAAGAGATCCTGCAGAATCGGAAAGTGATCGCGGTGGATCAGGATCCGTTGGGAATTATGGGACGCTTAGTTGCCAATGTAAGAGCATTTACGTCGGTTTTTGCTTTAGTTACAAATGTAAGAGCCTTTACCACATTTGTTTCCTTGGATCTGTGTTTTAGCGTAAAACGTTTTTGTTTTTTTTCTGTAGCTTTTTGACATTTTCTTCTGCAGTCTTCGGGTCTGCCACGTCCTTGTGGGCACTAGGTCGAAGTAACAGATTTTCGTAAATACGGTCTCTTGCTTGTAACTTCTTCCTTGAACTCAGCTTGTGATATACTGGTCAGGCTTACTCAACCAAAGAGCTTTTGTTGTAGGAGACCTACGTAGGCTCATATGTAAAGGCTATGACACCGGTGGATACTGCTTCCAGGGACCACTCTTATGCAGTTGCCTTCCTCAATAGACATGAGACCAACAAGGTTAGTTGTTGTAACTATAATTCCACTGTTAGTTAAAATTTTGGTTTAAAGGGGGATTCCTGTAAATTTGTGTCCATTTAATGAGAAATTTTGTTCTAGTTTTAGTAAACTTTTCTTTCAACGTTTATGTATTCATGTATATATTTCCTTTTTTATTTAGATGAAGGTATCAGTTAAGCTGAACGATCTAGGCCTAACTCGTACTGCTGGCTATCACGTGGAAGAGTTGTGGTCAGGGAAAAACTATGGTCTGATGAAACCGAGTGATACCTTTACGGAAACGATTAATCCTACCGGCGTTGTGTTTATTAAAGCTACTATTGCCACCTCCACGTCATCAGGTTCGAAGCTTTGATTTGGAAAACTTGTGTTGCTATGTGTTTTTGTTTATTTATCAAATGTTAAATTCCTGTGTGAAATGTGACTACGTTTATCATTTTATTAGGACCATGACTGTGTGTGCCTAATATTGTTTTATTATTTTTTATGTTTTAGGTGATGTGTGAAAAACAGCTGATTCTAAAAGCTCGATTTCCCATACTGTTGCGTAACCATGTTGTGAATTGTGAAACTTTCGTCCCGGTATTCGCCTGCTGTTATTACCTGATCTTTGTAATCTGTAATTTGTCACACTGTTCCAGTGTTTGTAATCTTAGTATGACTGATCTGATTTTTATATTACATGTCCACCTGCACTATTATTGGCTTTTAAAGCCGATTCATTTCAATTGTATGAGCTGTGACCGAGCCTTCAGAAATGATTGGGTATTATATATGCTTAATCCTGACCAAACTGTTTTATTTATTGTTATGTTTAACTGCCTTGATTTACTGTTATCAAGAGTACTGTTATGAACGTTTCACTATTTTTAATAGTTTCTTTCGTTTTATGTTACTTTAATGCAAACTCGGGCTGTGCTCTCTTGGTTAACCTTCGCTTTGTCTAATCCAGTTAGAGATAGCTAGCTATTGCTGCTTTCTGTTAAAGGGATGTGATTATAAATTATAGTATTATTTGCTCAGTAAATAGAAGAGTTTAGAAAAGTGTAGTAGAATTTTCTTTCTTTATAACATACTCTAATCATTCCAATAAACACCTGGGACCAGTTTCATAAAAATGTTCTCGAGTTCTCTAGTCTAGTAGCTAAACTACGCTGGAAGTTTTTGAGATCCGCAAGTCGCATTGAGAATAACGCTGAAAAAGTTCTCGAGTTCTCGAGTCAAGTTCTCTGGTTGATTTCGACCAGAGAAAATTTCGCCAACTTGAGACCTACTCGAGAAATTTTTGATAATCTAAATTTGTGAATTTTTTCTTCCTGCTTCAATAACTTGTATAATTGTCTGAATAAATCACCATAAAATTTTCCGTAGATAATTTTACATATAATTTTTAATACAGAAAAGGTTGTTGTCACTGAAAACAGACTACTCAAGAACTTGAGAACTCGAGGCGGTTTTTTATGAAACTGGACCCGGGTTTCCAATTGATTATTCATGATTGCTCAGTATTTAATGGCCATACGGATTTTATTTGTATCTATTTGTGCAATGTGATAATCCTGTCCTAAGATTTGTAACGAGCAGTTGATTTTAATAAAAGCGGCTTTCCAGGTCGTGGTCTTGTAGTTTGTTTAGCTTTTGTATTAATTGAGTAAGTATTTGATTCAGTCTGCCGCATAAAATCAAGAAAAAGCCATTCGTTCTCTCTGTTGACTGCCAGTGGAAAGCCTATGGTCTGCAGGATAACGACTGATTCCACACCCCCCCCCCCCTCGGCAGACTAAATTATAGACCCTCGAATTAAGCAAATTGTTAGGTGGTGCTGAAGTCCGAAGCAGACTGATCAGCAACCTACCACGCACATTTTGTTTTTCCAGCGGATTGAAGGTTGACGAGCTTTGTCCTCGTGATCCTCCTGATCTTGTTACTTGTAGGGGAGTTGGAGATTGGTCGGCGATGAGCTTTTTACAGAATATTGCTTCGGTAGAACTCTTCGAAGGTGTTTTAATGGAGAAATGAAATATACGCAAAATGTAGCAAAAATTGTTCACTTCCATAGATTACTTACTAAATTACCCACATTAGTTCATAATGTAATGTGCCGCTTTCTTCTGCCTTCGTGCCATTCTGTTGTGGCTTTTCGTACAATGGAGAGGGGCGGGATGCCCCCCCCCGCTAGAGATCTGTTTCGGGATTTGTATCCCTCAGTGTTTGGGGCTTCCCTCCTATCTACTCCCCCCCGCCATCCACCTGGAAAAATAGTTGTTTAGTTAACTTTTCAAAAATCTGACTTCCGGCAAATTTTGAAGTAAGACACTTAGAAAATTAAAGATTTTGTTCATCATAAGTATTCGCAGTTAATAGCTTCTAAGCAAGCTGCAGGAGTTATCGTGATAGTTGTTTTTTTCAAAATTATTTTTCACATTTTTTTATTCTTTTGATTTTGCACACTACAGTCTCCGGCAGAAAGTCAAAATCACCAGATTTACTTAAAGTTAAGCGTGCCTTACCACCGAAGGCGGATATATTTTAATTTCCAGGAAGTTACTTAGAGCCTTTTTGCCCAGCGGTTACATGGGATAATATTAATGCTTTTCGCATACAGAGTTAAGGGGCACCAAATTTTATAATCACTGATTTCTCTTAATACTGACTTGTAATATAACCCACATATGTGTACGAAAAACAAGGCAAATTTTTAGAGTCCACAGGGTCGATCCAGTTAAGAGATATTGCAGTTCAAATCCCTGCAATTTTGTATTTACGCCAGTATGCCTCACTGAGGGCATCGAAGTCGCGTACACATAGGATGACAAAAGATTACGGCAGGACAAATACATCAATTTATACCCTCTACCTGTAAATGTTTATTACTGTATAAATTACAATAGCAGGGCAGTTAAAGAGCGAGAAACGGAGTTTAAACGATTTGGTCAAGCCAATTTACTGTCATTTACTTCAAGCTTTAATTCGCTATAACTTTCACACACTGCTTTGTAGAGACTTGGTGCAAGAAGATAAAATGTTCAGGACATCGGAAGCTTCAATTTGATCTAAAATATATGACTATATTTTAAAAAGTTGAAAACCCCTTAGGTGTCTGTCGTACTATCGGTGTATCGTACTATGTAGCCGACGCAATACGCAGTCCATTGGCATGAAATTTTACATACACGTTGGCGTTATGCCTGTCTATCAGCACACCAAATTTTATTGCGATAGCTTAAATTTTGGCTGACAGTAAAGCAACAAATACGAAATTTTCGAAACATTTTGAATAAAATCGAAATTTCTGCTACCACAACTGAGCTACTGAAATGTCCTGACAGGGATTGATTATATGCAAAATAAAGCTCTAACTATACACTGTGCTAAGTGCGACGTTTCTATACCGAAGGGCGAAGGGTTCAGGACAGGACAAAACTTTCAATGCCATACACCTTTTTTTGTAGAGCGATTTAGAGCAAAAACTGGCTTCCCGGACTTTGAAAATTCGTAGAAAATCAGCGGTCGTACAGGAAATAACCTCATATAGATATTAGCACTTATCTAGTCCAAGTTAGGTTTACGCCAAGTTGTAGCCGATTTGCTCCAGTGTTTTTGTTTTGCTCGAACACTTTTGCGCTCTTCTGCGCACTGCCCCAAAATGTTTTGCGCAATTTGCAGAAAAAGTGGGCATAGCCGTAAGATACCGTAATTTAGCTAAAATTGCTGTTTTTACGTATATATACTAGCATTTGTCTGATGTTTCTAGAATATTCAGACTGTCTTACACAAAAGATACTAAAAACTATGTAAATGGCCTGAATAAACATAAACATAATCCTGCACATAAACCCACAAACTACGCAACGGGGGTCTGGGAACCGGAGCCCTCATAATGCTGCAAAGATTCTTCAAAAATACACGAGCAATTTTTGTGATTTTTCAGTGATTAATTTTAGTAATTTACTTTTTCTGTGTCTGGAAAATTCACACGCCTAAATTTTTTTGCTAAATTCAGAGAAAAAGTGTGTCATTTTGCTCATACAGAGCGCTCAAACTTTTGGTAGCAGAAAAATTTTCCTAACTTTTTCATTTTCCTATGTTTAACCCTGTCGGGGTCACCTTTGGAGGGCTATTGTGAGGTAAAGTTTTACAACAAACGCAATTGTCTTGTTTTGACGACCCATGAGGACTGCAAAAAAAGTGAAAATGAAAAAATCGGAAATGGTAAAAAATCGCGACGGCCCCCCACTTAAAAGTGTGAAGCAGATCTTTTTAACTATCGTACGAAAACGAACCTGGGTTAAGCTGTAGTAAAATATTGAAAACAACATCAAGGAAGAATAGAACTTTGTGTTTTCTACGTTGTGTTGCTGTGGGGTTGTTCTCTGGCACATTCGCCAGTGCAGCTGATTGGATAATTTCGTATTTGTCCTGTATTAGTTTTATTAGATTAATCTTAGATTAGATTAGTCGTATTAGTCCGTATTAGAAAGGTATCCTGTCAGGTTTATTACCCTTTCACAGTGTGGTGCGTTCGCTAATTCGGGTTCCAAATTTGTTTGTCTCCTCTGTTTAAATTTAAGAGTTCTACAGCAGTCCTCCCTCATCGCCTTTGCATAACTAAAACCGTATTCACTTTTCAGCTCTAGTTTCAGTTTCATAATTTTAAGTATATATTTTTGTGTTATTTAAAGCTTTCTTTTGTGACATGACTGTCGTACATAATACCTTTATCGGTGATTTTTTAGCTTCATGTCTGTTCCTTATGTGCACTATTCGGCCATTCCGATGTGAAGATCTCTTCAAATTTAACAACGTGTAAGGATAGTGTGTTACAACTTAGGATAATATTTTCGCGAAAGAGTTAGCGGAGTACACTAAATTCTAAATTGAAATAGACTTTTTCAAGAAAGATTTAAACAGGGAAAACTCAAGCTGGAGTGGTGTTGAACGAGTTGTGTCATGTTGAATTAGTTGACGTTTAATATAACCAAGCCATCAGTAGCAATGGTATGCAACAGCAACGTCTTTTCAGTGTTATCAATAGCTGAATTGAGTCACTTAAGGTGGTGATTCCGTTTGGGCACATATTATTGGTTGACGGTTCTATTCAAGATGAAATTTGATGAAATTTTCCAAAATAAGTTCTTTTAGCATTCTAACACCCTCCGCGCAATCCCGCTTCAAAAATTCGACGTCTCCGTTCAGGGTGGTTTTTATCAATTTTTGACAGTTAGGCAGTTGCTGTGCAGCTATGATTATTTTGATTCGAAAGATCTTGTTGAGCTCTACACTTTTGCTTTTTGAAGCTCCTTTCTAGCTTTTCTCTATAGTGAGATATAGCTGATTTTCTTATTTTGGCGTTAAAAACTTGCCATTTTTGCAGAAATCAAATATTCCGCCATTTCTTGAGCTACGCAAGCCGTAAAATTAAACAAAGGGTGTCAATTTGAAGATCAAGCATTCACTATGCAAGCTAGAGGGTTGCCACTTACTGGACGTGTTTTGCACAAAAATACCCAGGGACCCTTTTTAGTTGCTCCGATTGCTGCTTTCTAGCTAACGTGGTCACTTGCCAAAGTTGGGAAAAGTAGGCGAAATCAAGGTTGCGCTTACATTTTAGGTAATTTCTTTATAACGAAGAGCGGTTTCATAATAATTAAAAAAGGGTCCCCAGCTATTTGATAGTGGAAACGAATGATGTGGCCGATGCCTCACAAAAAAATTTACTTTAGTCTGCAAAAAATCTGGAAAATTAAATTACTTCGAAAATGCAGTAAAGTAATTTCCAAGAACTAATGTTAGTTTTGTTGTATTCATTAGAAAGAGCAAATGTTAAGCTGCATTTTGATATAAAAATGGCTTCTTAACTCCAAGTAATGGTTGAGTAATAATGATTCAAAGTTGATGTCTCCAAAAGGAATCACCACCTTAATGAAGTAAATTTTTTGGTCATTTTGGATCTTCGATTTTGCTCATTTTTACGTATACTCCAAGCTGGATATGTTCATGTAATTTCTGAACTAATGTCTGATCTCTTAGGATTGATAATAAAATTCAGCTCCAAATGGGTATTTCACGCACGCACGCACGCACGCACGCACGCACGCACGCACGCGCACACACACACACCGCGCGGCGCACATGCGCGCGCATATATATGTTGCATTGAATGTGTACAATCATTGAATGTATACATTCAATGGCCAAATCATTGAATGTGTACATTCAATGGCAAAGTTATTGAATGTGTACATTCAATGATTATTGTCATTGAATGTATACATTCAATGATAAACTTATTGAATGTACACATTCAATGACCTGAATCATTGAAAGTGAAACTTGACACACTATTTCGCTCCTAATTTAAAGTTCAAAGCAACTAAAATATCTATAACGAACCAAAACATTTTTCTCTTTGATTTTGCTGAATATTTGTATTGCGATCAGGTTTTTATCGAAAATTCTTATTTTTGCTATTTTTAGCAATAAAAATTCGTACATTTTTCTTTTCTGTCAAAGTTCACCCAGAAAACTTCACAACACCCTTAGACGAATAAAATCTACAGCCAACAGCTACCGTTGTTTGGCCGACGCACAACACTATTTAGTCGGAAGTTATGTATTAAAAATCTCCATTGGATTAATTAACCAGTTGACTGAAAGACATGTTTTATAAACGCAAGTTTTGCGTTATATCGTCGAACAATGGTATTAAGGTAAAGGGAAAGTGACCCCTGGAGAGAATTCCAAAGTAAGGTTAGGGTGCGTATGTCAGGATTCACAGCCCGAAGCTGGACAGACAACTCAAATGTTGATGTGCCCTTCATCAGGCATTATGTCAAAAATACAGACTCCTGCTCCTAGACCGCGGTGGTACCCATTTACTGAAAAGCTAAGGATAGATAGATAACTTGGCTAGATAAATAATTGGGTTGGCTAGAGCCCACAGTGAGCCTTTGGGTATTTGTAAAAGCTGTGTGACAGCGGGGATTCGAAACTTATCCTTGACAATTTTACGCAACATATTAGGCTGATCAGATTGGGAGAAGGTACCATCTGCATCAATCTGCCGCAAACATGAAATTTTGGATCCTGGATCCGTTTGTGAACTTTTACCATTTGCGATTTTCAAGCATAAATCTTGCAACTCAAAGTGCTCTGTTGTCGGCTGACAACAAGGAATTGATTATTATAGGTATGGTACCTCGGTGCCAAAACATCCCCCCAAATTGTATTTGTAGTACAAATTCTGTACTTATCCGAGATCTTCAAGGAGTTGGCCAGTCATGGGGGGGGAAACCCCTTTGAATGGAGCTAACGGGTGACCACGATGCGGGGAAAGCAGCGTGGCCACTTCTGCCCCGGCAGTAGCCTTGCCTATGCCTCGGGTAATTGCTATATGCAATTATTCAGTGCCATTCCGTGGACCCAGTACAAAATTTGGTATGGCACTACCCCTCATCGCGAAAGCAACTGGGGTGTGGCACTAAGGGAAAAATCAGTAATCAGTAAGTTAGTTTCCGTTGCACAAGACTACTGATTACTGATTACGTGAGAAATACACGTCTTCATACACATTTACTGATTACTGATTAGATAAGAAATGCAAGTCTATGTATGCAACTTTTCAGCAAAATCGAAGACAAAAAATTTTTTGGTTCGTTATAGATATTTAAGTTGCTTTGAACTTTAAATTAGGAGCGAGATAATGTGTCAAGTTTCACTTTCAATGATTCAGGTCATTGAATGTGTACATTCAATAAGTTTATCATTGAATGTATACATTCAATGACAATAATCATTGAATGTACACATTCAATGATTTGGCCATTGAATGTATACATTCAATGATATGGCCATTGAATGTATACATTCAATGATTGTACACATTCAATGCAACATATATACGGCTTCAAATTTCAATGTTCAAAACTTCATTAAAACATTTAAAAGCCTAAATAAAAATGCAAATTTGAACAAATTACAGTCCTTGACTGCGTGGACTTTTCCATCGATGCCAACTGATATTGTTACTCAGCAATCCAGATCCGACTTTAGAGCCTTCAAGCCCATGCAATATTTCTTTCCTTCCATTTTACTGCTTGTCCTTATGGGTTCTTATTATGGACTATGGCTTCGCGTTAGTGATTGCAGGGCAGACCGTTTCGTTGATTACTCTCAATGCTGCTTTGAAAACCAAGGAAGAAAACTTTTATACAGTAGTTGCCGGCAAGCACAGGTTCATGTTTAGTGTATTCATTCCTTTAAATTTATTAATTGAGTCAGTTCTTTTGTGTTTTAGGAATCTTGATGTGTTCACAGAGACGGTAAGTTAATAGAAATGAACAGCTACATTTTTTATTCCACATGAAAAGTACGGCGCCAGTAGGAGTCCTAGGCAGACGGAACATGTTTCTTAAAAAGGAGACATCATTTGTCGTGATGTCGACCAGGCTTTGAGACCCTTTCTGGCAACTTTTTGCGTTATTTTTGACCAACCTTACGGGAACAGTTTTCTGGCTAACACTGTACCTTCGGTTGATGATCATCACATTGTAGTGTCGAATGCAGCAAAACTGCTCGTAGAGTTGTTGTTCGCCGGTCTCGTTTGACTGGCCGGACAGGGGCGTGGCTTTCCGCTTTCTTAGACTAATTCATAGTTCCCGCCAGACATTTTATTTCGGCGTATAGTTTGGCTGAATATTCTATTTTTGAACTGCAAACAGGTGCGATTTTGTCATCACAAAAATTTTTTCGGAAAGCAATAAAGCTTCAGCCAGATCAACTTCAGTAAACTACGTATCTAGAGACTAGAAAATGTCATTTGGCAGTTTCGATTAAATTATTCATTCAGTTTGTGCTTGATGATACATGTGCGTTCCCTTTAAGGTTGGTTTATGTGCATTTTTTGTTGTAGTTTGGAGTCAACTTCTATCTTCATTACCTAGCCCAGTGGCCAGAATATTTTCAAGTAGCGGAAGCGCCAAATGGACGAATTATGGGATATAGTAAATGTTAAATTTATTTACCATTTTACACTTCTGATGCCAGACGTGACACAAACTAACAGTACACTATAGATAACTTAGATCATGTTTTTGTTAATTTTGTGACATCAACTTGTTACTTGCTTGGATTACTTGTTATTTTTCAGTCATGGGAAAGGCGGAGGGTCGCGGAGAGAACTTTCATGGTCACGTGACAGCAGTCAGCGTGGCGCCAGAATACCGAAGACTCGGCATCGCTGAGATGCTCATGAATCAGTTGGAGGCTACATCGGAAAGGTTGACTGATTTTGCTTATTATTAAAAGATTAATTTAAAAAGTAGCAGCAGTGTTTACAAAAAATTTCAAAAAAATTAACATCTGTGCGGAGTGGACAGGGGCTGGGCTCCTTAGATCCCAATTTGGCCTACCATGTATCCGCCCTCACCTATGTACGCCATGGATTTTAGTACTTAACTGTGCATTACACGAAAGATCCGAATAAGACATTTCAAGTTTATCATATCATATCATATCATATCATAGCCTTATCTAAGTTTCAGAACACACCAGGATCTAGTTTTGGTGCATTTTTGCAGTATAACTGATGTTGATACTGGCTACAGAACTGAAACTTTCTGAAACGGTCACTGTTGTATTCGTTCGAACATTTTCTGTCTAATGCTAAATCTGTGTCGGTAGGAGCTTTACAACCTAAAGTTAAAGCTTTTCCTAAGATAATTGTGATCACAAGGCAATCGGATTATGAACAATACGTTCTCGTAGTTTTTTTAGTTTATCTGAAATATCGTTTTTAATCGGATTGCTTCTATTATGGCTTACTACGTAGTACACTTAAAATTGTGCTAATCGTAGCTGTTTACTTACAGATTTGTTTATTTTAGGAAAAACTGCTATTTCGTTGACCTTTTTGTACGGGCCAGTAATGATGTGGCGGTTCAGATGTACAAGAAGTTGGGTTACGTAATCTACCGACGTGTCCTGGGATACTACTCTGGCGATCCTGACGAAGACGCTTTTGGTATTTATTATTTTGAGCGTTCCATTTGTACGAAGTTCAGGCACCAGTTGACGTAAAAGTTTAATTTTCATTGTTCGGTCGTTTCCTTGCAAGGTTGCTCACTGTATTAGACTCCAGCCCCTGGTTTAGACACTTGTGCTCCGGCCTTCGAACTAGCTTTCCAGCACCTATCGGTTTGCCATGGGCTTCAGCAAACCCAGATATATAGTCTTCATTAGTTTGCTATGGCTATGGGCGCGATGAAAGATAACCAGATTCTATATAGGACCTCAGCCGTGCCCCGTGAGTAGCTGACCTTGTCTTCTGCTCCACGGTCACATTCAGTTTTCACGATTCAGTGTGTCACTTCTGGCTCAGGGACACCGGAAATGAGCATCCGACCCCTATAGTACCCATGACGAGTACTTCGCAGTCTTTTCCTAAGGGAATCGTTAAAACCTCCTTTATATACTGACCTTGCCGAAAAATTTGTGTAGCTGATTAAACTCTAATTAATTAACCGCTAACGTGACGTGTCACTGCATTGTCGTGGCTTCATTTTCGGTTTGTGTTATTTTCATTTAGATATGAGAAAGGCGTTATCACGTGATGTTGATAAGCGATCTGTTGTCCCACTGGATCATCCTGTGCGTCCGGAAGATTTGGAATGGTAGAGAAAGTACTAATTGACCCGTCTCTCAGATTTCCTTTGATTATTGCATGTTATTTCTTGTAAATAAATATTTGGTGTTGTCGAATAATGTACACGACGTTTACTTATATTTTATTAGTTTGAACACAGTATATACAGAAACAAAGCATTTCGAACAAAATAAGCAGTGGTTGGCTGGAAGCTAGCTGTTAAGCAAAGACTTGTACTTAAATATCAAAACTACAGAATTGTAGAGCATTTTAGATTTAAGAAATTCTTTCGTAGCGAATTTTGCTGCGACGAATCAAGGCTTTGATATCTGGCAGTGTGGAAGTGTTGCTGTATTCCCAGTAGCTAGGAAATTCAAATGGTCGAGGAATCTATAAAATGTACGAAACATTACATTAATTAGTAACCAACTAGTTTAGAAATTCACTTGGCTGGTACGGCCGAGTTTTCTACCCCCACAATTAATATAAAGGGGTGCTCATCAGACATGATATCAGATTCGACATTTTGACTAGAGTCAATTAGGTTTCTTTGATAGGCTCAAGGCTTACACAGAGTTGGAAGTGGGTCGCAATTTTGTGACCCGTGGCCCGTGGGTACCCGCGACCCACTGAAATTTTGTCGACCTACCTGACCCACATCTTTAGTTTGAACGTTTTCGCATATTTAAGTACTCTAGCATGCATCGAGCAAAATTAACCCTTTAAATATGTACAAAGTATTAGAAACTTTCAAACAAGAATTGCAAGTTGAAAGCAAACTGTATTTTGCAAGTTGAAAGTAAACTGTATCAGACTTCGTCTTCGTGTTCACTAATTCTGAGTAGGCTATGCTATCGCAAATGTGTTGGGACCTCGATAGTATAGCAGAATCAGTATTTAAGGCAACGTTTTAAAAATTCTATTTTCTTGTAGCAATTTCATAAAATTTCAGTAGATTCTGTTGTGTGGCGACTTCCGCAGGAGTTTTTATATATTGCTATTCACTCCAATCTTGGATGCGAGATCAAACAACATTTATCTATATCATACACTTTATTAGTACCAATATTTCAGAAATGAAACTCGTAGAACTGTGTCGAAATTTATAGCTTGGCATAATGTAATTATTTATTGGAGGCAGCTCTTTACGTTGTTTACGGAAAGGTAGAGTTGCATGCTGTTTGTAGTAAGCTTTCAACAATCATCGTTTTCGCGCAAACAGTTTGTCAAGCGATGCATAAGCATTAAAGGCTTTGCGTTATAACAAAATATTTATGCCAATGAATGACTACGTCAGGAAGATATCACGGAAATATTTTGTCTGAAGATTCAAGACAGAATAGAAATAAACAATTTTATCATAAAAGCAATATTATAACGTATAGAGACATACAAAAGAGCAAAAGTTAGAGAAAAATTGAAAATTTAACATAAATTGTAAATTTTCTGGTGAAATTAGCCCAAAATTTAGGGTAAAATATGTGTAAACGAAGATATGTAAGTCTTGCCCCGCTCTGACCCGCGGGTATCCACTGACCTGAAAGTCGACCCGCGGGTGCCCGCGACCCACTTCCAACTCTGCTTGCACTAGTCAATGACTTGAAACTTTAGACGTCAAAATCTGTGCACTCGCACTTCTACTGTTAAACTGCTACAGTATGTATATACATACAACAATGTATATGTCGTCCCGGGTCAAACCCCTCCCAGCCTGGCTACCTTCCCCGAATATTCACCGGGCACCGTCCCTATGCATCCCTTCCTCCTCCCCCCTCCTTCTCCCCCAAACCTCTCCCCTTTTATACCCTTGAATTGTGGTCAAAGTTAATTTTGTAGTAAAGGTATCCACACTGCAGTTTGTAATATAAGTGCTGTACTTTCAAAATTATTAATATTTGGTTGGTTTGGCTGATAGTGGAAATATGTAGCCTACGCTGATCTGAAGAACATTTCCAGGCTGACAAGAAGAAAGAGAAAATTACTTACAGAAGGCCATCGAACGTTGTGATCAATTATCCAAATTCCAACTGGCCAGTGCAAACTGAATCGATGAAAATCATTCTCGTTCCAATACTTAGACCAGTCAATATGATGGTACCAATAGTCATAGGTTGTATAAATGTCAATTGAAGTTATCAGACGCCAATAATTGAATATCATGGGCATCAGTTTTGAGATCACTTTGTGCAAACTCTGGGTGCGAAATTCCTTACTAACCGAATTATCAGCAGTGAGTCCTAAAAGCAATAATTTTATTCACTAATTTCAGCAGCTTGCAATTTACTTGATTTCATTGAGTAGTCTGAAATTCAGGATAATGAAACAGAAATAGCAAGAATAGACGAAAAATTAAAACTGAATTGAAGCACAATGTAGGATACTCTGCTCTGCTCTGACTACTAAATCCGCTACTGAATTGTTCTGTTTTCGGCCCATCAAAACACAGTCAGGGACAAGCTAATTGGACTGATCTACTGAGCTCAGTATGCCTGTGCATTTGCTGTGTTGTTTATTATATACCTTTAGTTTCAATGGAAATGGCCAGTGGTACAGGATCATAGGGGAGTTGTCGAAGTCCAGCTTCGATGGCAGTGAGTTGAAACTGAGGAGATATGGCGGCAGTAAACTCGTGCAAGGCACCGATCCCGAAGCCCTCTGAGGCTGCGGCTCTGGCAGGATTCTGAAATTTTAGATATTAGTAATTTCTGAAGAGTTCACTGAAGCTCGAAATACAGATAACTCAGAAGAACATTTTCGTCGTTATTAGGAGATTGCTACTACATAACTAAAATTAGTATATGTGGAAAAACTGAAACAGAATTGCTCCACTGCGTGATAATTTCACGAGTCCATATTCAGATTTATAAAGTTCAAATTTCCAAAAATTAAAATTTTATTTAAAACTACAGATCTAAAACTGGTACGAAGCAGCACAAAACCAGATATTTCAGATTCCCACAACTGTGGCTAACTTGTATGATAAATAAGCAGAAGCTAAAGCACTATTTTCTAATGACGGGGCCACTCTTCTTTTTACCTATATATAGTTTTATTTCTTTTATGTCAACTATCGCATATATACCTCAAAATCAGGTTCTACTTTATCACCAGTGGAAATGTGAAAGTAGATAAACTGGACACCCGCAGATCTAATCTTAGTCCAGGTTGATTCGCTAACATTCTGCGTGTCCGACGGCCAAATGATCACAGATTTTTCCCATTCATAGTAAACTCTGACCGAACCAGATCTTGTAGGAATCAGGCAGCTAAGCAAACAGTATAGCCAGTGCACATCGCTGCCTAACATTGCTTCTCGCTGGTAGCACGTTGCATAAATAAAGCATTTTCTTCTTCAATCAAATTATCAACATTTCAGCATTTTATTCAAAATCTAGAAAAAAGATAAAAACAACCAGAAAGAATGATTCGTTTGCTGGCCGCCGAAGAAATCCTAATAGATCCTCTACGTGCTGAGAAGCGCTCTAAGAGTAAGAAGCTGAATATGACTTAGTTATGATTATGAGATCAGGAATTTAAAAACCTTCGACCTAGGTTTTTAACGTGTAGGTAATAAATTAACAGTAAACTGACTCTGCCATGAAAATAAACAGTGATAGGGAGCTCCTTGTGACTTGTCTTTTATACTTCTAGTGAGCACGAATTTGATTTTATTTGATGATGATTTTATGATTTGAATTTGATTTTATAATTATTCTGTTTTTGAGGTAGCAGAGTAACCCTGTGGTAAAATCGGGAACTGAGCCGCTGTGGAAAGCTTGGAGGCATACGGAATTAATAATACAGGAAAAGGATGGTAACATTTGCAGTATGTGGAGATAAAAGCTAAGTGAATTATTCCAGTTATTATTGTTCCAAGTTAATGGCTTACAACTTTGCGGTTTGCGCTGTGCTTGAGGTGGGTTGAGAAGAGGAAAAGGCGCGGGGGGTGAAAAAGGTCCCCCTGTGTCGGCTGCCTCTTTTCAATTCAACTTAAGGCGTTTTGTAGAACTGATATATACATAGGCTTAAAACATTTTATTGTCCAAAGCATTGGCAGATTTTCCTACTATCCTGTTTGAGTGCTCGGCCGTTCCCGCCCACTCTCACTCCTTTCTTAGCTTCTTCTTCTTTTTCTTCCTGATACTCCATTTTTTGTCACCCACCTTCCGAGCGGATATATAGTTTTCAGCCATCCTAGTCACTATTGATTTGCGGGGGGCAATCCCTATCTGTGTCTAAGATCTCGATTGCCTTGAGTGTGACTGCGGTCGCCTTAGCGTTGGGCTAAGGGGCCAATAACCGCACGTCAGAACTGCTTGGGGGTCATGTTTTCTGTCCGTGACCTTTGTCTCTCCGCTTCTTGTCTGCCATTCAGCGGACCGCGGGGAGCAGCACATAAAAGGTCTCTTTGAGTACCTATTTAGTGCTGGGCACCACGACAAAAAAAATCCTAATAACAAATTTTAAAATTTACGTATGCAACTTATTCCAACACTTCAATTATGTAACCAAACTAAGGTTGGAAGATGTGCATAGTGAGCACCCAGCAGATTTCTACCTCATAGATTGACTTAAAAGATTCTTATGTAGGACTTGTTTTCACCCCAGATTTATTCAAAAACGTCCTCAAAAGAGTGTTAAATGGTTCGTGTTTTTTAATCTCCAAACTGAAATTTGAGTTGCGTGTAACTTTTCCTGTTTAGATAGGAACATGAATAAAATTTTTAACACGTTACCTTCCTGAAAAGAGTGTAAAATGCCAATACAGCTCAACAGACCGATATTGAACCCACAGCGTTTCTTTCACAAATAACAGATTAGTGCTTATTGGTGTTATTCATCGGCCCGATCTTTCGGGGGCCAGCCGGCCTAGCTCGCGATGTACCGGCCCTCACCGGCCGGCCGGTCCCACTTTTCGCCAACTATCCAAAATACAAGGAAAAACATAAGATATTTGACAGTTTTCAAGACAGATTGCAGCAAGTTTAAGGCGGTAAGCCGCAGAAACTGTCACCGGCCGGCCTGTCACCGACTCTTGACCTGGACCGGCCGGTCCCCGGCCGTCCACTGGCCGGTCTAGACAAGGCCGGTGCACAACACTATTGCTTATAGAATAGACCAAGCAAAACTTCCCAGACTTTTAGCATTCACACTTGCAATTATTTCATTAAGTTTCATTTAAGTTCATTTTATTTCCATTTCACCACCTCCCCAGTCCTGAAAGTTATTAAACTTAGCGAATGTAGTTAAAGACTTGGCGTGGCATGCTTCCAATCTTGGCATAGTATGTATAGTTCAAGTATCTCAAAGTTTTTATTTTCAAAAATCGGTAATTTAGAATTTTTCCCATTCTAAAGAAATAAAAACGGAGCGATTTTGCTGAAAGGAGGCTATATATAAAGATTCGAGACAGCTGGAACGCGTACTAGCATACTGTTCTCAATTCAGATTCAACAGAAGCTGAAGCTCTAAACGGAGCATGTAAGCTTGAAATTGTTTCGAAAAACATTCCTCAGGTTACAGTTCGGCTAACGAAATTCCTCATATACAACTTCAGCAAGATCACAGACAGGAGTTGTGAAGTCTGCTTGGTCCTCCCGCCATCGAAAAAACCGTATTTCACACCCCCCCCCCCCCCCCCCCCCCCCCCCCCCCCCCCCCCCCCCCCCCCCCCCCCCCCCCCCCACCCCCCCCCCCACCCCCCCACCTCTCCACCCCCCCGCCCCCCCCCCCCCCCCAACACCCCCACCCCCCCCCCCCCACCCCCACCCACCCCCCCTCCCCCCCCCACCCCCCCCCGCCCGCGCCCCCACCCCCAAACCCCCCCCCCCCCCCCCCCCCCCCCCCCCCCCCCCCCCCCCCCCCCCCCCCCCCCCCCCCCCCCCCCCCCCCCCCCCCCCCCCCCCCCCCCCCCCCCCCCCCCCCCCCCCCCCCCCCCCCCCCCCCCCCACCCCCCCCCCCCCCCCAACCCCCCCCCCCCCCCCCCCCCCCACACCCCCCCCCCCCCCCCCCCCCCCCCCCCCCCCCCCCCCCCCCCCCCCCCCCCCCCCCCCCCCCCCCCCCACCCCCCCCCCCCACCCCCCCCCCACCACCCCCACCCACCAAAAACACACACAAAACCACCCCCCCCCCCCCCCCCCCCCCCCCCCCCCCCCCCCCCACCCCCCCCCCCCCCCCCCCCCCCCCCCCCCCACACACACACACACACACAAACTAAAACACACACACACACACACACACACACACACACACACACACACACACACACACACACACACACACACACACACAATATATATATATATGTATATATATATGGTCGATTTCTAAATTCACTTGCTGCTACTTCCGCCTTCAAAATCATTTGGCTAAACTTTCAGATTGTAGAACCTACTAAAAGTAAAACCTCCAGATATCAGGCTCAACTCCGTATATTCATGGTTATGAAATCTATTTTCACTCTGCCACTACGTCCTAGACTTCACCAATCAAATTCTGCTCAGGTCGATAGAGAACAGTCGACACTTCATATTTTAACCATACAGCCCCTGACACCTATCCTACCAGTTTGAGTTTCTGATTCATATTCCGCAGTTTGCGACGGTTGATAGATGCCTCCAGCTCGTGCGATTTCCACATTTTTGACCTACACCTCTTTGCCTTGTACCCATTTTTTAATTTATTTATATATATCACAACGTCCATCAAAGAAATCCGCCCACTTTTGTATTATAAGTTCGAAAAAAGATGATCAACTTTCTCCTAAGGAATTTGGCGCAAATATCAAATTGGTACATTGTAGGTCTTCACCAAATCTAATTTTATTTTTTTCATCTCAATTTGAAACTGACCAAAATTGAATTACCTAGTTTATTTTCTCAAAATATTGCAATACTTGTCCTTCCCCTACATACATTTGCCATAATCCTTTTGGCTAAAATCGCTGGTTTTTCGAACTTTGAATCCTTCTAAAGTGGGTCTGTTTCTAATTTTTGCGTGTTGGATGTCAAGGCCTGTAGATTTGTTCTTCTCTCTGGCTCCGTGTGTGTGGTTGCACGCCTAACTGCAGTTCGGAGGTCCGTGGTTCGATTCGGCGGGCAATCTTCGCAGCTGCCAGAGAACCTGAATCCAGCCCCGTTTCTTGTCGTGTACCTGTCTTGGCGAGGCTGACTGGCTGTTTCCCTTGTTTTCCTTGTGCGGCTCGGGGCGAGCCTCTTGTAAGCGAGGGAGAGATGTACAAAGAGCACCAATGATATAGAAGTTATGTGTTTCTCTCCTGGCTCCGTGGTGTAGTGGTTGCACGCCTAACTGCAGTTCGGGAGGTCCGGGTTCGATTCCGGCGGAGCCAAATCTTTACAGTACATTGATAAATAATATTTATAAAAATTGTGTGGTACTAGGCATAATGAGGTCGCTAGGTCAAAAATTAAATGCCCTGCGCTAGCTAGTCGACCGTCGCAAACTCGAATATGCTCTCAAACTTAGATAGGTGCCCCATGTGGTGCCTGTATGGTTAAGATATAATTGTCTGACTCTTCTCTTCGCCTGAGCACAATTTTGATTGGTGAAGTCCTCGGTGACGTTATGAAATCGAAAATCGAATTCTGCAAACTAGTGAATATACGGAGTTGAGCTTAATATTTGTCTCAGGTTGCTATGTCCTGAAGTTTGAGCCAAATCGATTTTTGAAGTTTCCAAGTTATGGTTGACCCTGCCAGAAATCAGCTCATATATATATATAATAAAAAATTTTTTGAAGCATTGAACTCAGCTTGGTCGAGACACCCATACCAAATTTTTAAAAATTTAGGAATTTTGAGCAACTTAATGGAGTGTACGGGTGAAATGGGGGAGATCCTGAGCTAGATATATATATATATATATATATATATATATATATATATATATATATATATATATATATATATATATATATATATATATATATATATATATATATATATATATATATATATATATATATAATTTCGTCATTGCTGGAACTCAAACTCTCGGTTATTCCTTATGGATGATTGACCACCACATAGCTTTCAATTTCGGGTAAAGAAAGGCGAACTCTCTGTCTCTTTCGTTTCCTAATTTTTAAGGACAAAATTGTCTCAGACACACGCTTTGTTCTATTAGACGGTTGAAAAGACACTATATTTAAGTCCTAAACTAGCCAGTTGACCACTGGAGAGAAGTTTTAAGAGAAACGTTTCCATAATAGATATATGGCTGGTTCTGACGCAGACTTGAGACTTGGATCTAAAGCAGTCCCTATTGAAGCAACAGTAGGAGTTTCAGAAAGAAATAAAGGAAGAAATTCCAGGGGAAGGGAGAATGGGAGTTGCTTTGAATAGATTATCTGACTACCTTGGAAAGGGAGGAACTTTTCGTGTCGCATCACTAAACAGATTAGAAATGGACCATCGACTGATAATGAAGTTGTAGTTCTTCTAGTCTCTCTCTTGTGAGGGGAAAAGAATAGAATGACTTCACTTATTCAGTAGTAGAAGTTGCAAGGCTTGCTTTAGATTAACGAAAGTTAGTAATACTTATTCTCTTCTTGATATTACAAACAAAAATGAAAGCATAAGTCCTGACATTAGCCTAAGAAAAGCTCAAGTTTAGGAAGTTGGTATCAATGTGGAATCAAATATTGCGTCCTGCAATTTTCCAAAATATACAGCTTGTAGGTATTTTTAGCCAATCAAGATTACAACAGTTCATGCACTTTTTGCCAAAACAAGCATGCAGTTTATTTTAAAATGATACACAGTTTGAATTCAGCTCATTAGAACACGTTGGGTATGTTTTAAAGCTACCAGCTATACAAAGGTGGTATTTAATTTAAAACTGGCAGATGCGGACAAATTTATAGACAGCCATACAATTGTCACCTATTAAAGTGAGGAGTAGACAACACCTGAGAGAGGTGAACAGTGAACTGGAACATGTACGTAATGAGTTACAGCACACCTGTCCCAGTCCAAAATGACATCATATTAAATGATCACTCTTGGTGGATTTCCAGCTACTGCCTTCTGGGGCCTGCACAGTTGTATTTCCGTTTCACTCATAATTATCAAACTGCTTAGACATTTGAATTTGTGAGGAGATAATGGCAAGGGAAGGCAAAGCTACAACGAGACCTAAACTAAAGTTCACCGTATTAACCTAGGTAAAAGTATATAATGTGAGTTGCATGTAGTTGCAGAAGAGTTATAATGCAGTTGCAATAAAAGAGTTGCATGTACTAAAATACACGTTAAGAAGCTGCTGACCTATATAAAATTGAGCGACCACCACCGACCAGACTGTGAAAGAAGCGAGTTTAAGGTCGTCGACTAAGCTTGTTTTCCACATTTTTGAAATTCAGATTTTTCCAAGAAGCTATGAGTATATTTGGATAGAAACAAAAATCTACATCTGACATGAAATTGGAACTGGAAGTAATCCAAAACTTTAACTGAAAACTAACTAAACTAAAAATAATCAAATTAATTTTTTAGGAACTATTTAAATCATAAATTTTTGACGAAGCATTCAAATTGGAAGTTTTTGCTCGGCGCTAGTTGGATAGTATCTTAGTATCAAATCTTATCTTAGTGTGTTACCTATTTATTAGAATTTAAAATTATTTTTGTTATAGATCCCACTTCACACCAGGCGCAAAATTATAGTAAATTCTCTGCTAACTGTTGATCTGTGCCGAACTTTTTGCTTCAATGAAGAAATATATATGTCGAGTTAAAATTTTGCCCACTGCATCTATTGGGGACATTTGTCAGCAATCTAATCGTTTTTAGAATGAAACAACTATTGCATCAAATTACTTTTGGGTTACAAAATACCCTTACTCGTAGGTTCAGAGCAAACAGTGTTTTTCTGAGTCCTGATAAAGCCTACTCCAATTTCTCAACTTACAAAAAGCTCGGCATCTTTTAAAGGGCTACCAGTGGATTAGAATTACATAAAATGAACCCCACCAGATCTTCTCTCTCTCTCAACCATTTAAAGGAAGTAAATAAAAAAGTATCTACAAAACTAGCATTCCCTCCATTAGAGTGATCAAACAAAGACCGGACTTAAAACAAACATTGCTGTTTCCCCCTCCCCATCTTTTCCATACTAAAAATAAAAATTCAGCTGTAAAAACGCAAACCATCCCACATTTTTCGGAAGGAAGCAAAATTAAAGCTTCTCTAGAGCAGAAATTTAGATAATCTTTTTTTCTGAATAGAAGACTATCAAGAGGGGAAAGGCATCAGATTTCAGGCCAGTAGTAAGGAAAAATTCTCAGGCAAATCTTAAGCTCTACGAAGAGGCTTAGCCTCTCCGAAACTTCTTACAGGGAGTAAGTTTGATCTGAGGAAAAACCTAATTTTTGTGTTTATTTTTGAGCTGAAATGATGAAAGCTCAAAAATGAATATTAGAATGATAAGAAATGTTGATAAGGGCCACACGCACGCAAGGGAGTCCCTTTCTGTTGACCTGAATGGGGGCACAATTAGATTGTACTTAAAGTCCCTCGAGAGGCCTTCTTAGTACGAGGCTAATTGTGCACCATTGAATTGCGTAAAATTTTCCCTCTACCTGTCCCTTCCCTCCCACTTGTCATAAACTGGGGATAATTGGTGTGATACCAACAATTATGAATTTACTGGCTGCCGTTTACTCAAAGTCATCTGTGGTCGAAGTTCTCAAATCGTTACAATGAATTTCGGATGGAAACATTTTGGATGCCCATGGAAGCATAGTACTGAATAAAATAAAGAATAGGAGCTAATTATTTTTTAAAACCTCTGGTTATGCAGTTGTTCATCTGTGGCTGAGACAGAGTGTTAATTCTTGTTATGCTGTGGCCCGCATGTGTTCTTATGCTTGTCTTCTGTGTTTGTATTTGTGTATAAGTATATAAAAAGTAAAAACACTGTATCACATATATAGCTCCAGGAAGTCAACAACGTATTGTGCAGTTTGTAAGCTCAATTGTATGTAAGTGGTGATTCCAAAGAGAGTCGGAGGTCATAAATAATTCTACTAAGGACAGGTTGCAGTGTTGAATAAATTAGCAGACCTCTCTTCAGTTCTCAAGCCATTTCAGAATCATTACCTAAATATACAAGCTACCAGTGACAGTCAGAATAAAGCCCAAAAGTTTTTGGATGGAAGCTTTCAATTTTTTTTATTCCAAAGCACACAATTACCTTTTTGGAGCCAAATTATTCTAAAGTTTTTATTCTAGGCTGTCAGCGACACTGGTAGCGCACATATAAGGTTCGTGTCAATGAGGAATTTTGTCTTCAACTTTTTTCTCAACAATCTAAATGACAATTCAAAAAGGAGGGGAAAGGCTTTCTATGTACAAAGGTTTTGTACTGCTTCATGCATTTCTATTTAAATCTTAAAATGGTTCAATTTTAACTGTTTTAGAATAACACAAAAACCAGATTAAGAAACAAACAATGTCCCAACTGAATTAAACATTAAAAACAAATCACCAATTTCAAAAGAGCAAATGGTAAGGCAAGTGCATCCTAGATATTCCTCAAAAGTCAAGTCAAGTTCCGGAAAAACTATTTCACTGGGGAAATCGATGAGGGTCATTTTTTAGCATTAGAAGCAGTTCTCGAATAAATTGAATTACGATAAAAACTTCATTTTTCAGACGAGGTTTTGAACCAAGCGAACCTTTTTAAGGTCTCCTGGGCCACAGAGTCAGAAAACATTCAGCTGATAAAGTAGGAATGTCCATCTTAACTAAGATTTAGCCCTTGGATTTCTTAGGGCCACAAGAAATAACTTAAACTGTTGGAAGGAAGCCTAACTAGATGCTAAACCAATTTTTGCCAGTCCGTCTAAGCCCGTCTGAAATGCCAGTCTTATGGCTCAAAATTTCAGACAGAGAAACTTCTTAACCAAGAGTAAGGTTTATTTCTTTAGCCAAAATGACGAACAATGGGTCAAATTATTTTGACACTTCGCCTCCATTCTAGCGCGGAAAATAGACCAATCAGACAAAACCCACAGCCAGAACTATTTAAGAAAATTTACACATCAATTGTGATTTTGTCCAGAAGTGTCTCTAAACTTTCCATCACCCGCCCCTGTCACTATGTGCATATATAAACCATATTCTGAAGGAGCATTTGGGACAAATAATCCGATATACAGTTTCAGGTTATTATGTTTTTGCCGTGTATCTCTAATCAATCAATACCATAAATTGTAAAACCGACGTCAGTTAGAACTTCAGTGGAAAAAGAAGTATACAGAAACTCAATTTTCAACAACACACGTTTATGAGCTATAACTTGCTGCGCCAGCCGAGAAGCATTGTAGTGAAAAATAGGTATATAAGTTATTGGAATAATACCGAAAAAGCTGCGGTTCTGCGGTATGCAGTGAGTCTAGTAGCCTAGTCTAGTGAGCAGTGACGCACACGAGTACCCTATTCCAAAGGGGAATTGGTATTAGCGTACACAGTTTAATAATGCAAAAAAGGAAGAAGAGAAACCAATACCCAATGACCTACTTTTATGTATCAGCAATGTCGCCAACACTTAATCATGATTCATGGTATGGACGACTGGACGAGAGACCTGCCAGTGCCGAATGTATGCTACGGACCGACTTTTCACCAACCTAAAGGAAAAGGAAACTCTTGTTCTCAGGCCTTAACTTCAACCGACCAGTGAACAACACTATTTTAGCATTGTAGATGGTGGAGACTGATGCAACCTAAAAGTGACAAACTAATGCCACTACGCCTTCAGTCATATCAGAATTATGGTCGCCACCAGTTGTTGATTGTTTTTATTAGTTTCAGAATCCAGATTTCAGGAAATATTTCTAGTTGGTGCTCAGGCTCAGCACTGCCCCCCCCTTCCCCTCTCCCCTCCCCCCCCCCCCCCCCCCCCTCCCTCCCCCCTCTTCTCCTTCTTTTCCCCCTCCCCCCCTCTTCCCCCCCCCCTTCCTTTCCTTTTTTCTCCCTCTCTTTCCCCTCTCCCCCCTCCTCTCCCTCTTCTTCTTTTCTCCCCTTCTTCCTCCCCCCCCCTCCCCCCACCCCCGCCCCGCCGGCCCCCCCCCCCCCCCCCCAGCACAGCACATGTCAGACACTCGTATGAGGCCTATTTAAGTGCTGCTCTCCGCACTGGTCCGCACCGTCCTCCACTGCTGGTGGATAAGAGATGGAGTAGTGTTTACAGTGCTTACTCGGAGTAGGTTTGGAGTGACTCGAAAAATAAAATTAGGGAAGTCGGAAAGTCATGCCAAGTGAAGGCAAGAATCCGTGAACGTTGAAAAAGTGGGCTCAAAGAATGCACGGTGTAATTTAGGAGTGACTTGGAGAATGAACCCAGAGTGGATGAAAACTTAATGTTAGGCAAGAAGGATTTAAGACAAATTAAGGTAAAAAGTTAGGTAAGGCCAAATCAGTGTAAGTGTAAGCTGGAAGTGGCTCAGAGAAGACCTACGTAGCGGACCTACTATTGTGGATATGCTATTTGGCGTTGTGTAGGTGTTTGAATGGTAAGGGTAGGTTCTGGGTGTCAAGCAAGGAAAACTGGTAGACTAGTACGGTGCACTTGGTGTTGCGATAATGGTTGAGTGGTGGTGCAAAAAGCAGGGTGTACTGGCTAGACACAAGAGGTACAAGAGAAACAAGAGGTACTGGCTGATACCAAGAGTTCATAATTCTATTATATATAAGAAGAAGAGTAAGCCACTAGAGGGCTCCTCTTCTTGGCATTGCGTAACGGTGCTCCGACCACAATACGCGAATGTTCCCCCGTTTGGGGGGGGAGTCGACAGGCATACCCCCTCCCCGTTTGGTGGGGGGTAGCAAAAAGAGGTCCCCGTTTGGTGGGGGAGGTAGCCAAAAGAGGTCCCCGTTTGGTGGGGGTAGGCAGGAAAGGGTCCCCGTTTGGGGGGGGGGGAGGCGTCAAGACAGACAAAGATTGGCTGAATCTGATTGGCTGTTAGCGACTCCCCCCCCCAAACGGGGACCCCTTTTGCCTATCCCCCACCAAACGGGGACAAATTTTTGAATAGAACAAAAACTACAGTAATCCTCTGCTATACCCCCCCCCCACCAAACGGGGAGGGGGTCTCTGCAATCTGATTGGCTGTTGGCTGCCCCCCCCCTCAAACGGGGACCTCTTTTCCGCTACCCCCCACCAAACGGAGGGGGGTATGCTTTGTCGAATAGAGCTACCCCCCCCCACCAAACGGGGGAACATTCGCGTATTGTGGTCGGAGCACCGTTACGCAATGCAATGAAGAGAAGCCCTCTAGTGGCTTACTCTTCTTCTAATATATAGTGCAATTATGCACTATTGCTGATACGTACCAGGAGCGTAAATAAAATATTGGGTGTTAGACCGGAAGTACTGGGGGTAAGTATCACGCGCAAGGACGGAACAAGAAACTGGCAGTGGGACGGGTCAAATGTTCCCGAGAGCGGGGGTCGAAATGGTGGTCATATACTACTTGTAAAAATTCTATTTAAGTCACGGTAGGTTGATCCACGGGACCCAAGACCCACCCAAAGTGTCGACAATGTAATCAAGCATCCGTCATCGCCCAAACTTTTCATGTATAAAACTGAAACAAACTGACAAAGATCCCTGAACTCAGCAAGTTAACTTCAGATTAAAGTAAAAATTTGTGCTGAGGTGAGCCACAGATTTCCAACTGCTTCAGCATCACACATTTTGTCTACAATCTACTGTAATGTGTGAGTGTGATGTGTGTATGTTTTAGTGAATTTATTTTAATGTGATGGTTTTGATGAGAAATATGTGTTGTGTAAATTTGGGTTGAAATTAGTCTAAAAGTGTTGGTTCTATTATGTTGAAATGCGCTATGTTTTTATTCAGCCCACTTAGCGACTAGGTGGCGCTGTTGAGCTAGCCTTGTGGAAGCGCATAGTCGGGTCTGCAAGAGGGTCTCAAATTCAGCCAATAAAAATTCACTAGGCATCTCTCTCAGCCTTCACTTTAAAAACTAGTCAGTCTTGTCTTTTTCAACTTTCGTGTGCGGTTGCTTCTTTCCAGTGTGTGTGCCTAGCCTACTGCCTTTTAATTGCGAGCCTATCCTGGGGTATCCGTAAGTTATAGAGTTAATTTCTTTTGTTTATTCTAGACTCCGAGGCGACCTCGAGGGTCGACCTAAATTTATTAACGAAACTTTATTTGGGTTTTATTTCCTTTTTATTAGCAACTACTATAGCTGAGTAATTTTTAGAGAACGGTTTTATTATGTTCTGTCATAAATTATGCTCTGCCGCGACGGCTTAGGAATTCTTTAGATGGAACTTTATTTAGAAATTGGCTTAGGATGTTAGGGGGGTTTTCCCATTGACGTGTCCTTTATTGTGTGAGTGCTTTATTTTTGATATTGTTTAAATTTGCTCTGTTCTTGTTTTCCCATACGGTTTGAATTTTGCTATACTGGTGTTTCGCTATGTTTGTCCTCTCTGTCACAAATTACATTTACTGCGCCGTTGTATTTTCGGGAGTCGCTCCCTTTGTTTATACTTTATTAAACGTGGTCTCAGTAGCTGAGCCATTAGGGTGTATTTAGTTAGGTTTTTCTTAGAATTGTATACTCGGTAGGTAGGACTCTGAGTTATTTTCCAAGTCTAGGTAGGCTAATTATTTACTGAGCGTGTATTTAATTTAATCAAAGTTTCTTTAGTAGTCAAGTGGTAAGGCAGTCATTCGTCCCTTAGTTAGCTCCTTTAGTAACTCGTTAGGCTTATTTAGTTCTTGGCGAGATCCTGCCCAGGTCGACTGGAACATAAGTCTCCTCCAGGTTCGTCGTTTCCATAAGCGCACAGTTTCCACCCGTAAAGTTTGGTTGTCCCTACACTTCCAACTTTACATTAGGCTGCCAGTCCTCGACTGTTTTCTTTTATTTATCC
>JASAND010022669.1:0-21619 GCA_030248195.1 Trissonchulus latispiculum | reverse complement strand
AATGTATGAGCAACCTGGATTTTGCCTACTTTTCCCAACTTTGGCAAGCGACCACTTTAGCTAGAAAGCAGCAATCGAGTCAACTAAAAAAGGATCCCTGGGCGTTTTTGTGTACAACACGTCTAGTAAGTGGCTACCCTCAAGCTTGCGTAGCAAATGCTTCACAATCGCTGGAAAAAATTTGGTCGTGTTGTTTGCAAAAACTACGTTTTTTATGATAGCAGCGTAGGGGATAGACGATCGTAATGCAACAAATAATCGGCCTCGACAATACCTTCAAATAGACTCCTTTGACAGTTCAATTTAACAGCTGGCGTAGCTCAAGAAATGGCGCATTATTTGGTTTCTGCAAAAATGACAAGTTTTCAACGCCAAAATAAGAAAATCAGCAATATCTCATCATAGAAAAATTCTAGAAAGGTATTTCAAACATCAAAAATGTAGACCTCAACAAGATCTTTCGGATGAATATAGTTATAGCTATGCACATACTGTCTAACTGTCAACACCTGCCGAAAACCGACCTGAACGGGACGTCGAAGTTTTGAAGCGGGATTGAGGGGGAGGGTGTTAGAATACAAAAAGAACTTATTTTGGAAAGCTTCATCAACCATTGGTTTTCCAACACGGAGTCTGGTCATTTGTTTGAAAAAAGTGGATTATTGTTAGGTTTTGGTACGCGGGGACTAAATCAGGTCTATATTTTCTTCTATTAGTATCGGCAGCTGTAACCGTTTGTTTTCGTGTCTGATTTATAGCTCGTGGTATGACTTTCTTTTGTTAGGGTTTTGGAAAACTTCGGAGTTGAATATTTGGATTTTCTGAATCCGAATAAAGTCACCGTATTCTTGAACCTTATTGTTAAATTCTGTACATTTGAATTCTATGACGTTCAATGACCGAAATTTTGCTAAGATAAGTTGAACAGGTGTGATTGTTTGGTATGCGCACAACTTACAAAAGTTTGAAATTTTTCAAAACATCTAATTTGGTATGCATTTGTCTCAAGTAAAATCAACCTAAAACAGATTGTACGTACAACCAAAACTGTCACAGCACGAAACCTTCATCTATTATGTACTACGTTACGAATACGGCATGCACAGTTGTACACACGAATGTAACAGTTGAACTTAGTTATTTAGCTCCATCTGTTAGCATGTGGTTCGGACAGCAGCATAGCCTTAATCAGCTTGCATGAGCACGAAGCTGGAAACCCCGAAAGTACCCGATCAATTACTCTTATAACGTTTCCCTTTGTCATCAGTTCAGATCGAATAAGATTCCACTGGGAAATACCCTTAGTTATAACATTGTCACATTAGCCTCCTTCCAAAAGTTGGAGATGATGCCATTGCTATATTCCATGTTCCTAAATCAGATCTAGAGTTCCAGTCGAAATAACATCGCTTATGACATATTGGCTAGTCTGCTGTTGAACTGACGTTAGTTTCTCCAGATCATAAGGAGCTCAGATTAACAAATGATGTATATATTGTTGACGAGACTTGGGTTTTTGAATCAACGCAGTCATCTCTAAAGTGGTGTCTCCCAAATTCTGCACAGTGCACATCAACACAAGCAACAGCAACAAATGCAATGGCCATGACTTACATCCGTTGAGTTGTAATAGTGGAATAATAATTATACTAATACTAATACTAATAATAATAATAACAAGACTAATAATAATAATAATAATATTAATAAGAATAATAATAATAATAATAATAATAATAATAATAATAAATAGGAAGGGACTGCATCAAGTTGACTCAGGCTCCTCTGCGCCAGAACGTCCTTTTTATACTATTTAAATATGAGCATGACAAATGTCATAGCATGTCTTTGCCTACGAATGTCTTTGTATACGTCATACGAATGTCTTTGTTTCGCATGAAAAACAAACGGTTGTTACGGGTTTCTGAATGCGACACAAAAGGGACCAGTAACAAAAAGCTTGGTTCGCCAGGCGAGTTTTGGCAAACCATCAAAAAAGTCAATTAAGAAATTTTGAGTGAACCACCCGTAAAGCTAAATATTCCATAGACTTGTAACTTGGACCAAGAGTACATAATAACTAAGAGTATTATGTTGTTACCTAATACTCGTAGTCATTAGGCTGTGGACATCATTTGCACGATAACAGCTGACCACTTCCCACAAATTGCAACAAAGCGACCCCCCCCCGCAAATGAGTACCTAGCACACATTTGTGCGCCATCACTCGCCGGTAATTATGTATTGAAGCAAAAAACGATCTATCAGCAGCTGGCCACTTTCGAGCCTCAGTGCACAAATGCTTACGGTATTTTGAGTTTTGACTTGACAACATCAACCTATGATAGTACACTACACGTGAAATTGTTTGCAGCCTGTGACAATTTTGCATGAAATCAGGCCTAGTTTGTCCATCATCGAGCATTTAATTAAAACCCGCACCCCGCAGCTTGTTGAACAACATTAATTTACGGATCCACCGTTATTCCAACTTCATCTTTTCACAACGTGACTACGCACCAAATAATACTATTTTTGCTTTTCTAATGGACACCTTTTGGCAGCGTCAGTGAGTGTACGTAATAAGATGTACGATTAGCTTGGAAAGTAATTTACATTGACGCAATGCGCAAAATTTTGTTGAAAAGGTTCATAAGTTCAAGCACCAACGGCTAGTTAGCTTATCCGCACGGTGCAAGATACAGCAGGATCCCTGTAGCATGCACTTAGCTATATATACCCACACAATTAGCATGGGAAAAAGAGAGTGAGCTATGTAACTGTTGAAACTTGCTTAGATACTACAGAAAACATCAGAACGCGTGCAATTAATTGTCTGAATACGTTTAACTATAATTAAAAAAATTAGGTTTTAGAGTGCCGTACTCGGCACAACCTTGTGCCGAGTACGGCACAAGTGTGCCGAGTACGGCACAAGCTGTGCCGAGTACGGCACATGTGCCGAACTCGGCACAAACTGTGCCGAACTCGGCACAAATGGCATTTTGGTACACGTACGACATGTTTTGGCATACGTACAATTAGTTTAATTGACATTATTGGTACTGGAAGTGTTGATACTTTGATATGTTCTTCTCTTTTCATAATTTCAAGTTGTGCCGAGTTCGGCACAGTTATCTGAACTCAAAAGGTTCTTATAGTGTTGTAATTCTCTCATTCTAGTACTATCATGAAAGTTGAACTTTCTGTGCCGAGTTCGGCACACTGTTCACTTTTCGAAATTTGTTCACCTTGGTTAATACTTATACTTGTGCCGAGTTCGGCACATTGTTCACCTTTACACATTTGTGCCGTAGTCGGTACCTTGACTTTTCGATACCGTTTATGGTTATTAGTATTAAGGACATGGAGACAACTATTACGATGGGTAAAGGTAATAATATAGGTAATAATCGATATTATCGATTATTTATGGGAGATACCTATTACCGCTTAAACTTGCACTAAGAAGGTGGAGACACCGTTAAATCTTCATTGTTTCGAGAAAACGGCGTCATAATGTCTACGGGTGGGAAGAGGGCGCGTGGATCCATGCAAAATGACGTCATATGATCCGAAAGATGGTGATATTGGACCGAAGCTACCATTTGGTCCATGGAGATGCTGATCCCGAAAGATGGTGTACCTTTGCCGAACCCATTTGGTGAGTACGGCAAACATGTGTGTAGAATTTTGGGTGCCTATGGAACTTTGTTCCGAGAGCCGGACTGACAGATTGTCAAAAGCAGTCCACGAGGCTTAAAGAGAAGGAAGTGCCTGGTACAGTTATGTCTGTTGGCTGTATCTAGGTTGATTGCTGCTTCCTTCCGCCCTCCTTTGAATTGTCATTATATACATTGTATGTTATACACTGTATGTTATACTCTGTATGTTGTATTTCGGGTGCCTACGGAACATAGTTCCGGAACCTGGAGTAATAGATTGTCAAGAGGACTCCAGTGGGCTTAAAGAGAAGGAAGTGCCTGGTACAGTTACGTCTATTGGCTGTATCAAGGTTGATTGCTGCTTCCTTCCGCCCTCCATGCCGACTTGGGACTGAATTGTTCCGGGAAGCAAAGGGAGAGGGCACTGTACCCTCGTTAATGTCTGATTAGCACCGGCCGGGCTTCTCAGGGGTTAACGAGGTGCAGTGTTCTTTCCTGGCGCCTAACGGGACATGAAGGTTTCAACGTCGGCGTGGGTTTGTTGGGTGTGGGTCCATTCCGTTGTTTGCACTGACCGATTAGATCGGTTGCGAACCTTTCGGTTCGATGTTGTTCCACCCCGTAGATTGGGTAGTTAGGTAGGTTCCGGGCCGTGACGGTTCGATGTTTCTTCGTTGTTCCATTGGTTAGATTAGGGGTACGAACCATGATGGTTCGATGTTTTTCGTTCGGTAGTGGTAGTTGAGTTTTCCTTCGTTTAGCGAGGGGTGGAGACGACATTTACGGATTTTTTTAAAGGGAACCTGGAGACGACGTTTACAAGAAAGACTTACAGGGTGGATGTTGACTTGGGTCTGGACATAGAAATTTTCGACTTGGGTTTGGACTTAGAAATTTTCGACTTGAATCAGGAAATAGCTCTTCACATTTAACCTGTATCTGAAGATTTAAGGATACTTAACCTAGTCTGAATGAATAATTACTACCGACAGAGACTGTGCTGCCATGATTAGAGAATGTGGAAATTTGTAATTTACACATTTAGGTTCTGCTTATCAATTAGGAACTATTTGTGAAGTTAAAGTTTGATTGCTGCGCCACGATTTAATTTTATCTTAAAACACTCAGGTTTAGACAAATAATTCGTTGAGCTGTCGCTTGATGCTCCAAGAAAGCAACACTGATCCTACTATTCTGATGAATTCCGCTCATTACAGTTAGTAAAATAGAAAACTAACAAAAGCTACGAGTAAAACCTCAGTGTTTCAAGGTCGCAATGTCGTTCCCCCAGAGGCCCACATCTATTACAAATCTACAATATAGTACAGTGAAATAGTTTAGGTCAAGTTAGCTACTGCGACTTTTTACGCTCGCAGACTTCATGGTTGATTCGCATCCTTTACTACCCCGACATTAATTCGATATAAAAGGTACGCTACAAAGCAAGCAGACGCCGAATGCATGTTTTAAATCTAACGCTAAACTGACATACATTCACCAAGACACACAACAGAGCTGGCAGAAGCGCAATATATGGCATAAAACCTAACACATTAACATTTAGATACACTAATTAAATTTTGTAGGGAATATTAATCCTAAGCAGCTAAAGCAAAAAGAAGAATTGTGCAAACCCTAGCTAATGTTTATAGTGGTGCCTTAAGCTACCAGTAATTTTAAAAGAGCATTAGCTCCCAAATATATTTCACCTTGGCGCATTAGCTGCCATTAATCTAAAGGAACATGAGCTCCCAAATATATTGTAAATCAAACCTATCCTAATAACATATGAAGGCATTAGCCCCCGTGGAGCATGAGCTCCCAATCAAAGCTAGGTTTGGTTTAAAAATATGTGGGAGTGTCGCCGGCTGTAAAACAATGCCTTATCCCCGATTTCCCACCATAATCTGAACCGTACAAGTTCCTTGACGACCTGCTCGCTGTCGTATGTCTTAAGTTAATGACGTCCTCGTCCTTTTCCCCTTTCTAGACGCTGCATCTGCGTCGGTGGTCTGGTTCGGAGTGTAGCGCCGGATCGATCGCTCTGCCGAATCCGGATCATCTTGTCTAGATTCGGTGGTTTGATTTCCCTGCTTAGTTGGCATCGGCCCTTTGTAATTACCATTAGCCGAATCATATCTCCCGTCCTGTCTCAGTGCACGTCCAGCTTGAACCCGTTTATAGGCTCCTCCTCCGGGCCTGCGGCACTTACGCCGTACATGTCCTCGAATCCCACAGTTGTGGCACCAACGAACCCGAGTCGGTCTCTTTTCCGAGCTAACAGGCATTTTCAGAGAAGTGGACTATGGTGTTGCAGCTAATGCCAGAGATGGATTCTCTGCAAGAAATCGCGACGCAGTATCCTCACTACACTCCATCGAACATTCTAAGTCACTAGCAAACTTTGAAGCTTCCTCCAAAGTAAGATTACTACTTGGAATAGCCGCAGCCAATTCTGGTCTAAGTCCTAAGATAAACAGTCGAGTTAAGTGCTTTCCTATAAAATCAGAATCCTCTTGTCCCACAAATGCTACACGCGCATACCTCAGTAACCTCAGTTTGCAATCAAGAACGGACTCGGAGGCACTCTGCACAATTCTATTCAACAGTCTAGTGGCTGACATAATATCCTTCTGACTCAAGAAAAGTGACTGCACAAACTTTGACAATTCAGGCCAAGTGTGACATTCAGTAATATCCTGTGACCTAAAAACTTCATCTGCTCTGCCAGAAAACGTCTTCGGTAGCAAAGTAATCGTATCCGTCTCGGTACAACGCAGACCAGTGCAAACAGTCTCAAAATGATACAAATGGTCCAAAATGTTCTCCTTTGTAGGATCACTAAACTGATTCAATTGTTGCAACGCTGCAGTTACTACTTGAGTCTTCACAGTTTCGGCTAAAGATTTTTCCATTACGTTCAGTGCCTTAAGCAGCTGCAAATTCGTCTTTCCGACAGCTTCGTGAGCCCTCATAGCAGCAGCTGCGTTCTCAGCCACAGCAGAACTTACCGGTCGTACTAACGAGTTTTCGATCGACTTAGTTCGAACCCTTTCTGTCAGTTCTGGCTGAAAACCTCTACCCGCTTCGTTTGCAGCCTCGTTTTCAATCCTGGTTGTGTCTGCTCTACGACCTTTAGTCATGCCCGATTTGGTAAGGAATCTCTCATTCATTTTAGGGTCCTGTTCCTGCAGATTGCCTAAAACTTCCTGCGATCGAACTGGATGTGTTACTGACTGCATCTGAGCTGATGCAGCGGTTACACTACTAAGCAAAGCCTTTTGTCCATCCTGACACACCTTAGACTTATTCAACCCTTGCACATTATTCCTTACCTCCACGCTCTGTCCTAGCCCTACCTCCGATTCTCGGGACGTTTCGTCTAGAACCGGTTGTGATACAGCCTGAGTATCACAGTTTATATCAAAGCAGGTAGACACTTCGCTATTCACCTCCTTAAGGGAGCCCTCAAATTCTTGTACCCGCTTTGCCTGGTCAACACACTCAGCATTACTCCGAGCTTCATCAAACAAAGCATTTAGCTCCTTGCGAAGTTGGTCTGTCTTAGATTCTTTGAGCTCCTTAGATTTCGTCCTTTGCTCAGCGATCTCTACCTGATCCCCAGAAGAAGCTAGAGCGATTCTAGTGCGCCCTTTATCCTTCATATCGTGTCCTGCAGAATCCTCAAACAAGGCATCCAGCTCTCTGCGAAGCTGCTCAGTCTTAGTCTCTTTGGGCTTCCTAGACTTCGTCTTTTCCTGAGTAACCACTACCTGTTGTCCAGAAGAAGTCAGAGCAACTCTAGTGTGCCCTGTTTTCTTATCATTATGCCCTGCAGAAACTAAAGCACCACCACTAAACTTTTGTTTACCAGGAGTCTCTGTAAAAGAGATGGTAGGCCTGGAAAGTGGAACAGTGCCTGGAAAGTCAGTTTCTTCACATCCTATATCTCCGCTGATAGAAGGCGTAGGTGTATTGGGCACGGAAGGAAATACAAGTTGAGCGAAGAATTCGTCATCAACTTTAATCCCTGGAAAACTGCAGGCAGAATTGGAAAAGGGTGCACTGGCGGGATAGTCACTTCCCATGCACCCTAAATTGCCATTCACAGTAGGTGTAGGCGTCCGGATCACGGATGGAAACACAGGCTTCGGAAACCTATCGAGACTTAGACTGTAATTACCTCTGTCTAATGAGGGTTCTGCCTCAACGGGAACAAATGTGGATTCCCCGTCCTGCGGACAAATATCCTGAATCGATTCCTGGGCGTCATAAAAAATATCGCTCACATCTAATGAAGCGTTGCTCTCTGAATCAAACCCACTATCACTATCGCTATCTGTCTGAACTGCAACGCTCACGGAATTCTCACAATTAGTAGACGATACTATATGGACACACTCACAACCATTATTAGTACCAGAAAAAAAGGCTTTTGCACGACGTTTAAAACAGCAGAAGATATATGAGCTGATTAATGGAAAGTAAGGAAAAATGAAAGATGCAAGCAAGCAAAATACTTGGGACCACATAATTGAATTTGGACTAGATAACGCTACTCTTAAATATGGAGGAAAAAACAGTAGGTACAACTAAGGTACGAGCCAGTTATAATAAACTAAAAACTTCGATCAGCAAACACTTAATCAGACAACCAGGTGCACACACCAGACAAAAAAATAATGAGAGAAAAGGTATGGGGAAAGATGGACGAAAAACAAAGTCTTGAGGCAGTTGTACCCAAATCACAAGAACTATGAAACCCTGCAGTAAGTCTTGAACCTCTTCTCACCTATGCAATAACATCTGATTTAAATAGTACTCGCTGAACTCAGCAAGGACAGTCCTCACCGGGGGCTCCAAAAATTCTACGCTGTAGTGTGCTATGCTATGGGTCAGATTAAGCGAGTGAACTTTGTATAATTTTGGGCTCCAAAAGATCGCACTGGTAAGCACTGGTTTTAGATTGAAAGTTGAATAGGCTGAGAGAGCACCGGGGTCGGTGGTACCCTGATCTCAGCAACACACACTAATTTGAAAGCACTAACAGCAGTAGCGAACAGACGAGACGACTCGGTCGACTCTTAGATCCGTCGGATTAAGTAGCCTGGTTTTGGTCTACCTAGTCCGGGATTTGTCAGCGTTAGGTCGTGAGTTCGAATCCTCTAAGCTCCGTTTCCGTCTAAGGCCAATACACGTTTAGTGAACAGCTGTCGTGTTCAACAGACGCCCACAAGTCAGTACCTTCTGGAATCAGGCAGAAGATCAACACCTCTTGCTCAGTACAACTGTCACACTTCCAGGGGAAATGTTTAGGCACAAAGTCCTCAGTGCCCGGAATTGCCTCGTAAGCTTCCTCAACTATCTGGTCTACGTTGCAGGGACGCAGACAACCGCAAACCACAATAGGATGAATTAAACTAAGAGTCTCTTCGCTCTGATGCTGGAACGCCTCTAGCTCAAAACTGACTGTCAACTCTGTACCACAATTCTCGCACTCTAACTTGCAGTGAGACAACACAGGCACAAACTCTGCCAGCGTGATATAAGCCAAGTCCTAACTAACGTCCTAACTAAATCCTAGGATCCTAGCAGAATGGACCACAGAACCTATAAGTTTTAGGATTTAATTTACAACAGTTACGTGCAGACGAAATGAGGATATGGTGATACAGACGGTGCTTAAGAGAATTAATTAGTTACCAACAGAACTGGTCAGCTAATCAGACAACACAAGATGAAGCAAAGCAATCTCCAAAAATACAATTACTACTGGTACAATCGAAAACAGGCAAATTGGCTGCAATTACACACACACACACAGAATACACTGCTGCCCACTATTACCCTAAGGCTCGTACCTAATTAACGAACCTAATGATTTTAAGGTAGACCTAGCAGAAGACCTAGACCTAACCAGCAGTCTGATACACACAAGTTATCCCAAAAACTTTGCTTAGTAAGTTTGTCCTACGAACTTTATATTAGAACCTGAATGAAAGAGTTATAGATCGCGAGTCTGGTACAGTTTCAACACAATGATCACTATATTCAGTTTCCTAACTACAGGGTATCGAGGGGGTCGGCCTATGTGCTTGAAGTGTCCTATGTGCTTTTATTTTAAATGAAACAATCAATATTGCGCGGATTTCCACCCTTTCCCGGGCACTAGATATTAGTCCTGACTACCCGCTCGGCAGATAACCAGAAGCTAATATCCTACTTCCTGCCTAAGGAAGCGGCCAGGATTTTAGATTTCCCCGAAAGTTCAAGTTAGACAAGGAGATTTTCAACAAAAACAACGAGAGAAGAGAAAGACAAAAATTGAGACAATATATTTCAATTAAGAGTTCAAGAGTTTTAGATCAGTCTTCCGTATGAAGTTTCCGGGTCCCCAACTCCAAACCACAACCGAAATTTTGGTAACCTTGGAACAGGCTCTCAGGGCCGAGAAGCGGCAGAATTTCGCTAAGGACAGCTTTTGATGATCGGTCAGTCGTCTGGTCAAGGGAGCAAGCCTCAACCAGGGGGGAGTAGCAGTGCACGGCAAAGATGTCAGATAGTAACAAATGGGTGTCGGACAAATCACCCTTAGTCGATAGAGAATGATCCAAAGGGTGTCGGACAAATCCCCTGACTGCAGCACATGTGTGTGCACTCTACTCTGCCCCTGGCAGACTGTTTATCCCGGTTATAAAGAGACGTTACTAGTTTATCTGTTACTCCAAATTGGCAATAAGGGAAGACATAAAAGTCTTTCCTTAAATTACAAAACTTTAAACCTACAAAAGAAAAGAAGAACTTCAAAAGAATTCCACACTAGCTAGGCAAAAACCAGTTAAGTTCAGTGAAAGGGCAAGCCGAGCTTCCCTTTTGCTTTAAAACCAATAAAACCCAAATTAATTAAACTTTAAACTTAATTAACTTAACTTTCATTAATTAATTAGCTAGAATATGGATCAACTTAATTAAACATAAACTTTAATTAAGCTTAAAATGAAGTTTAAACTATTGGTAATCGCAATACTTGAGGGACGAGCCGAGCTCTCCCGGTTAGATCAGAAAATCAAGCATAACTCAAAATCGAACCACCGAAGCACCAATTATTTTGCGCTTATTTTAAAGAGGAAGACCTGCTGAGCTTGTTTATAAAAGTTTTAACCTCCTTATTGATGTTAATTAATGTGAAACTTTTAATTAAAACCACTACGACCATCCAAGTCTGGACGCCCATTTGAACTTTAATATGTGGCTTACAAATCGGCTTGTAAAATAAAATCGAACCACAGAAACACCAATTATTTTGTGCTTATTTTAAAGAGAAAGAACTGCTGATTTGATTTATGGAAGTTTTAGCCCACTTATTGATGTTAATTAACATGCAACTTCAATTAGAAACGCTATGACCAACCAAATCTGGAGGCCAACTTAAACTCCATTAAGCTGCTTGTAAATCAGCTTGTAAAATGAAAACGAACCACAGAAAGGGTAAATATTTTTGGATATTCTGAAAGAGCAAAGCTTGCTTGTTTTAATGATATAAAAATTATACTAACTAATTATGTTAATTAACGAGTAATTAAGCGAAAACCACTGACATGGTCGAAACTTGGAAGTAACTTTGCAATCTCCATATGAAGTTCGAAAATGGCTTGTAAAATTGAAACGAACCACAGAATAGGTTGTTTTTCTTTTATAAATCGCAAGAACAGGTCTTAGTCTATTCAGATATAATAAACTTTGATTGCACTTTGGCGTACAGTGAGTGAACACTGGCCTTCTTTCTGACCGTGTTGGGCTGTTTCGGCCATAATAGCAGAATCCCTTTAATTAACTTAAATTAATGAGTGGACCGTGCTCTGCACTAATCATTGACAGTCGTTCTACACCTGCCAATCCGCCTGGGGAGCGGCACCCAACGGGCCTCTACCTAGCTGTGCCGCAACAGCATAATTAGTAAAAGTTAACTGCCAGCTCGAAACAACCCAACTTTAGCTTGAAACTTCATCACTATTAATTTTCCCAATTAATTCATGTCTTAACTATGGCAATAATGAAAGATATAGGTACAATGGCAATCAAACACATTCATTCCATTGTAGATTTCATTCCCTTCCCAATTTCCAGCAGAATCCAAGATGTAAAATTCCGTGTTAAATCGAAACTGTTCCTTTATCAAATAAAATCATGCGACAAAACATTCATTTTCATTACACATACTCAGTTGTGGAGGGTTTCAGCCGTTATTGTGCAGATGATGTTTTTTGCTTGATAACTAAGAGCGTGACGCTTGTCACACTCTTAGTTATTGTGTACTCTTGGTCACAGGAATAATAGATGACACTGATTTCGAAGCTCAAATAGAAATTTCCGGAAAATTTACGGATTTCGAGATATTCGTGCCGGAAGATTCCGGATTTTGCGAAATTTCCTCAAAAGTGGTCGATACGATATTCAAAAGAAAGAGCACTCAAATGGAAGAGCTCCTCGAACAACTTTTCTGCTTGCACCAAGTTCCGGAAAGGCGTCTAGCGAAAGCTACGACCGTAAAACCGAAAATCATGGAATTCACGAAATTCCGGATTCTGGACCAAAAACTTTTGTTAGCATACATAATCTGAATGATATTTAAGCATAGATTTTTTGCTTTGATTTTTGATGATGCTTTTGCTTTTGATTCAGCGCGAAAATGTTAACATTAGAAAGTCTCATATCACCTTTTATGCTTTTCCTTCTGCAGTCCTTCAATGAAAGGTGTAACGATGTGGAATATTTCCATGATTTCATTTAAACTTATCCAAAAGTGAGTGCTAACTTCACGAAATTTCAAACTAAATTCTTCTTTTGGGTAATGTCCTAGCTGGTAAAGGTAAAGGACACCTAAAGGTAATGACATAGCTAATTCTTTTTTCTATCCAATTTTGGGCGCACAATCTGTCAGTGTCTAATTTGGGATAGTTATAAGTGGTGGTTTTTCTTGGTGCCCATTACGCTGATTCTTATTTTGGAGTCAAGTGAGGTAAATTTTGGGTTCCCCCTTTTGGCGCTTGCCTTTTATCTTTTGTATTGTCTTTATAACTCGTGGTACTTGTCCCCTTTTAACGTGGAGGGTAGATTCGTGGAGGATAGAAAGGTCGAGTGTAAATAACGTGAAGATGGAGATGAATAAGGATGGGATGGGAATAAGGATGAATAAGGACTACAAATAATGTTTTTATTGTCCTCTGCGTCAAAAACGTATTCTGTGATGTTAAATTAATTTTTGGCCAGCTACCAAAACTGTTAATACACTGTCGCTAATGGTAAGATACAACTTCAAGAAAGATGCACAGTATGCTAAGCTTGTCTTCGATGCTCTGTTTTTCAATGAAAGATTTTTAAGAAGTTAAGATTATGTTGACATTGAAGGAAGGTCTACATCAGCCTAACAAACTTTCCATTTTTGATTCTGCGCACTCATAATATCAGCAGTCTAGCCGAGGTACAGTTAATTTGTGTACATGCCTGAGCTATTTGCCTTATACGCTCTTTATGCTTCATGAACGTTTTTTCCCAAGCATCGACAACACATTCTCGAATGACATAGTTTGGTGAACGCTTTATTTCCCCCTATATTTTCAGGGAGTATGGACAATATCGTTTCACTTGTCCATTATCACTTGGAGAAAATTGCAGTGAAACTTTGCTTGCGGTGTTCTGAAGAATGATGATCAGTAGTCCTACTAAAAACTGAGCATTAATAAACATGCTTTCCGACATAAACATGCTTTGATCGTGATTAAGACGAGAAATTTGTTTTATCTAAAACTGGAACTATTTGAAGCAAGGAATGCAATATTTATTTTAGATTTAAATTACTTCTCAAATGCTATTAAAACTTTTGAAATAGACTGCTGTGTCCATTGCTCCAGAATTGTATGTAGGAATAGCTCCATTTCCTTTTTGATTTGTCATTGATAGAGTATGCAGCTATCTCATACAAAAATTATTGACAAACTTCATGTCAGATTGAACCGACCGATAGACACTGTTTCTTGTCTCATGTACAAGCTCTGTATGCACTGAATATGACCAGCCGTCAGCACCTTCTGCCCAGAAAAATTAATACCCTTTCTGTTCCATCTTAAGCAGATTAATATACACAACTCGTTTGCTCGTACAAACTTCACGTACAAATTAGCTGCAGTGATCTTAAGTACTGCAGTGAGTACGAATCGTGCTGGGACCGGTTCCGATTTTTGAAACCGGTTCCGGTTCTAGCTACCGGTTCCGGTTCCAATTGGTATTTAAAAAACGCTAAAATCACTCAATTTTTATATTTTTTGAAAATCGCTATAAAACCGTGATGTATGATGTATGTAATTGACTGCACAAGACTACAAAGGTATTTTAAATCCGTTTTTTACTACATTTCACCATTTACAAATATTTTCTGTTAAAAAGATGTTTTCTGTCTCAACATTTTAGCAAAATGTTTGGAATATTTTAGGTAACAGACTTGCCAAGATACTTAGTAATTCTCAATCCTGATAAAAATTTTGCTGTCGCCTCTCAGAAAGCGAAGGTCGCAACTTTAGAAATAACAAACATACCTTACTGTCAGTCAAAAATAAAACTTTCTTCGGTCAATTTCAAACCGTCCAATAAAATTTGCTCATGGAGTTAACAGTATAGGATCAACTATTTGCTTTTAAAGCTTAAATCAGCACGTTCACTGGAACTGCTAATAACATTCTTTTCTCAGCTTCGTCAATCTTCCAAAATAGATTTCTCATCACTGTAGAAACGGAAAATCGTAATGTGTGAAACGATATAGACGACATGTAGCCGAAGGACATTTGAATGCCACTGAGCCGCATTTAATGGTCCAGAAAATTGTGAACATATTTAAATATGCAACTATATAATTAAATAACCGTTCCGAGCACATGGAATTAACTGATTACGTGAAAACTCAACACTTTTAGAACTCCGACCTAGCTCGAAAAGTGCATGGAAGGTTTCTTTCAATTTTTATGCCGAATTGAAGCTTGTAGGTCCAGATTTACACAGAACGATACTACTACCTTCTGTTAGTCCATGTACAACATTGCTCCTATTGTCAGCCGGGACAACTGACAAGAAGGTTCCGGATTCTATAAATTAACTGATATAAAGATGTATCGCACATTGATTACCACCAAAAGGTTGCATGTAGTCTGCACTTTTAGCTAAGTTGTAATGTTTTAATACATTAAGGCTAGGCCGCTGAAGAAAAGAAAAGACTCAAGTTTCCATGGGTAGCCTTGAGCTGCACTAATGCTTCTGCCATAACATTATCCAAACTAAAATATGCCTTAACATATGGTATTTCAGGGCTGTAAACTCAGAAATGTACCAAAACAACAATATAAGCCTTCAAAACAGATCAGTGGCAAGTACGTATACCAGTCCATGGTTCACTTGTGTTGTATTTCGGGTACTAGTCATTTTTGCAGCGACCAGTTTGCGCCTTCATTTACTGGGATTTAGTTTTGTTTCCAACACTACCGGCAACAGCAGATTTCTTGAGTGATGCTTTTTCAGATCCTGCATCGCCAGATCTGTCAGATTGTTTGATATTTTTAATGTCAGATGGTTGTTTGCCTCCTCCTTTAGGTCCCCCATTTTCCAGTAGTTGCGAATCGACTTTATCCATGCTTTCTGCTTTGGCCTTGCCTTGTTTTTGTGACGTATTCTTGTTTCCTTTTATACTTTGTTTCTAAAACGCAAAGTGACAAATGCTATAAAATCCACACCTATGGATTACTGTTTACCTTGTTTTAATTTTATCAAATATTTTGCTCCTTTCTATGAGCTGTAGTTTGTTTCCAATAGTTTTCCTCATTGAGACAAATAAAACAAGAGATGGGAAGCAAACCTAAACATTCAGCCGGAAGTAGACTGCTTTCGAGTATCCGCAAAGTTGCGTTAAAATTAGTTAAGCTCGACAAATATTAAATAATTAATTAGTTTGCAGGTAAGTCTACAAAAGAAATTACTCAACATTGCAGGCGAGCTCGGACCAGCCGCACTATGTAAACTTAGGTTAAATGGAAAAAATGGAACGGAATTGGGACAAAAAGAGTCACTCTTTGTATAGATGTCGCAGTCTAAAAGCATTTTCCGTCTAATTGCAATTAGGCTAGTCTAATTTGAAAACATAGTATATAGAATTAGACATTGGAAACGTGAAAACTTTAAAGGATTTAAAGGATACTCCAAAGGATTTTGAAAACAGTAGAAATTATCTACAATTTATCAGAATTTGAAGACTAAAATAAAGCTAGGGCTAAAATAAAAAAGTAACAGTATATAACATTTACAGTAACAGTATATACCAATTTCAGTCTAATTGCAATTAGGCTAGTCTAATAGCATGAGACTGAGCGAAATGCTGTTAGACTGAAAATTTTTAGTCTAATTGCAATTAGACGTACTATTGTTCGTCTAATTGCAATTGGACGAACAGAGCCTCGTCTAATTGCATTTTGATGTAAAATGTTTTGGTTTAGGTATAAGAATAGCGTTTCACTGTAACTGTAAAGAAGGGCACATAAGGTCGAAAAGATATTTTAAGTATATATATCTTTAAGAGCATATATAGTAGAAATACTTTTCGTTTAGATATTGAAAACTTGAAAACTTTAGTGCACACATCTATATAGTTTTCTTTTAATTTTAAGACAACCAAAAACTTTCAAACCTTGACCAGACGAACTTTTATTTGGATTCCAAGTATTGAGCACTGGGGAGGAAATTATTTTAACAAGAAAATCCATTTTATTGCATAAAAGGTTTTGGTTTTGTGGGGGTTCGCAGTTATTTGTGAAGTACTGTTACTGTTTTGAAAGAATGTTATATACTGTTACTTTTTTATTTTAGCCCTAGCTTTATTTTAGTCTTCAAATTCTGATAAATTGTAGATAATTTCTACTGTTTTCAAAATCCTTTGGAGTATCCTTTAAATCCTTTAAAGTTTTCACGTTTCCAATGTCTAATTCTATATACTATGTTTTCAAAGCTATTCTTAATGACGTAACATCTTTTCGAGTTTATGTGCCCTTCTCCGTATACAGTTACAGTGAAGCGCTGTTCTTATACATAAACCAACACATTTTACATCAAAATGCAATTAGACGAGGCTCTTTTCGCCCAATTGCAATTAGACGAACAATAGTACGTCTAATTGCAATTAGACTGAAAATTTTCAGTCTAACAGCATTTTGCTCAGTCTCATGCTATTAGACTAGCCTAATTGCAATTAGACTGAAATTCTCCGTCTAATTGCAATTAGACGGAAAATGCTTTTAGACTGCGACATAGATACTACTAACGATTCTTACGACTCCTTCACGTGTCCTCTTTCTCTTTCTGATAACAAAGAATATGACGACTCCAAGAACAACGGCTGCCACTATTCCCAGCACGATCCCCATAGCAATAAGACCACCGCCATTTCCTAAAATTATGTGATAGTATAGCATGTGATTTTATGTGTAAAAGATAATTTTGAAATGGAACATTGCGAATCTTGTCATTAGAGACACGTGGTCTTTTTTTGTTGCTGGCATATGGTAATATTTTCAAATATGATGTATTGAGCTGTTCACAGTGATATGCATTAAGGAAACATCAAATATGGGTTAAATTGCAGGACCAATCAGCTTAGTTGCTCCATGTTATTTGTGTCTGAATCCTTTTTTGACGTTTGCTACGGTCGCTGATTTTTGAAATTTAAGTTGAAATTTGAAATTTGAAAAGAAAAGCCAATACTTACCTCCATTCTTATCTTTTGCTAAGCTACTGCTTGAATCTGCGCGAGTACCTGAAATCATACAATTTACCACCACCAAAGCTTTTTGCACAAGTAAAGCACTATTTGTTACAGAAACACCTAACTTTTGTAGAAGCTGTTTCAATTACAAGAAAACGTTAATTGAACATGTATCTTTCATTTAGAACGTGTATCGAATACTGCATGCAGACTTGTACGTCCAACGAATTTAAGATTTTGTTAGAAATCAATCCAGTTTAGTGTTAGAAGAATCGTTGATAAGAAAACTTTTGTGACATTGAAAACTATCCCTCTCTAAAAAACTGCCTTGACAGCCTGCACGAAGCGTAGGAAGTTCATTTCAAAGCGCAATCTCAATCAGTGAAGCAATTGTTATAAATACTATTAACTTACACTGAAAAGTCACATTTCTTGAAAAGGAATCGACAGGTGATGTGGAGTATGGCCAGAAGAAAACCAATTCTACTGAAACTTTGCATTCTACTGTAAAAGATTGTTTCGTCCAATTGTAGATAATCGACATGCAATTATCGTTTGATGGCGTTCCCTAAAGAATGCAGAAAAGAACTCAGTAATTTACGTAACTTAAATAAGTAACTTAAATTTAATTCAATTGACGCTCAGACAAAAGTACAAAAATATAATGAATTAACAATCCAAGACGACTTAAGCAAATTGTTCCTTGTAAGGACAGTAATGAGCTCCTACTACATGCTGCTAATTGTTTCACCGATCTGCTTCAGAAAAGAATGTTATCTGCGACCAGCTGTTTTCCACCAAAATGTTTCCGGTTTCACATCAGAAAAAATGTTTTATGTAGTATGTGTAAAGCCCTCTTCTTATAGGGAATGATAGTATTAGAGTTGCTTGCAGACAAGAAGGATATTTTGTGCTTTAAAATATTGTGACTCCTTTTTGTTCTTCAGTAGTTAATTTCTCGAAAGCAGATTTGGAATGTGTGCTTTCGATGGAAAACCAAATCGTACACCTCAACACACGAAGTTAAAAAGACCACAGACTGAAATCTATAATTCATGTCATTCACGTATTGTCAATAGCGGTTTGAATCAGTTCAGATATATTTAATACCACCAATATTGTATACAGTTAACATGATATCGACTTTCGATGACTGCCGCACCAGATAGGGACAGATTATATCCTCCTTCATCAAACTTTCCACTAAAGCGACTGACTAAGAATTGAATGTTTTTAAGTCGGTATAGCATGAATGCTGGTGAACTTTTTACAGGAAATTTTCGGATAACTTTAACACCAACCGATATAGATGTTAGAAATCATGTCTACGTTGTTACATATTTATTATGTACAAACTTGATCAACATTTGTGATAGCAGCCTTCGTCTGTAGCAAAAAATATGGAGTAGAAACATTGCAGCAAACTGTAGTGTTAATTTCTTGGCTGCATTCCGCTTCGCTAATGTTGCTTAAAACTACAGCAACCATTGACCTGCCTGTAAGAAACGGAAAATATGACATTGGAATTATTAGAATCTACAGACTACCGAAACACAGTCAATGTAACTGACCTAATACATACTTCATGAATGATGGAAATATTGATCTGTTATACATTGTTTTCAAGCTTCTGGCCTCTATAAAAGATTTAAAATTGAAGTAAGCATTCTTACTGTATGGCAGAATGTATGAATGGAAAAATTTTTCAGCGTTTCTGTAGACAACATCTCCTTCCCAGCATTCTAGTTTCGATAGTTGCACTTGATCTGTCGTGTTCTTTATGTTTATCTGCGTTATAGTTTTGTTCGAGGATGTACTGAATGCAAAGCTATCTATTTGAAAGCCGCCGCTTAATGAGCAGTATCCATTCAAGGATGTGGAAATAGTTGCCTTTTGTGATCTTTGATCAGATGCATCAAAGAAAGAGACACCTCCGTGGTACAGTCTTTGTCCACTTTGTTTCCATTTCAGTTCAAGCGATGCACCTAAGCATTACACATGTTCTGATTGGATTCACAGGTACTACGAATACACTTTTGAAGTGTTTGGTTTTTTTCCTCATCGCGCAGATCAAATAAACCAACAGCATATATTATATAGATATTGCGATATCAGAGCAAAAACTATGCTGTGTTCGCTAATGGCTTACCCCCTCCCCAAATTGAACCTCAGTCAACAAAGCGAATTTGCCCGCTATATTTGTGTTCTAAAGTTTGAAGCAGACACAAACTACACATACGTACTGCTTGTGTTTTCGAGCTTAAGCACATAAGCATAGAGCGAGTGAGTGTACCCCCGTTTCGACCCCGTACCCATATAAGGGCGGAGTGAGAGGGGGTCAATTTGGGGAGGGGGTAAGCCGATAACTTACATAGCGTAGTTTTGTTCTAATAACAGAGAGCTGGCCAGCTGTCACACTCTTACATTATGTACTCTTGGTATTATCCAGTGGATAGTCGATTGTTATTTCAGTAGTTTCTTGCTAGTTTCGCAATTTGCCCTTCTTAGTAATCCATTTGTTGTCTTTAGTCTTTATCTAATTATCTGATATTGTTTTCTAAGTTAATTAACTAGGTAGAACTCTGGGACTAGCGCGGAACTATTGTGAGTCAGTTTTGCATTCATTTCAGCTCCCTCCTGCTCTGCAGTCGTCCCAAACTCACTATTCTTATTCACTATTCGAGCTGCCTGGAGTAAATATCTCCACTCGTGGTCCTTAGGTTTGCGCGCATTGAGCCAGTCCTAGTAGTGGTCTGAGCTCTCCGGTTTTATTCTGGACTCACCCATTACATTCGTGCCATGCGTCGGTGGTGTCTCTCTTATTTTCATTTATTAGTACGTTTGAAGCTACGCGCCTGGACCTCGATATTTTCTCCTAAACACTCGAATGCATTTAGTCCCAATATAATCTACCTAAATTGAACTGAACTGTGACGAGCTGGTTCCTGTTCTTTTGACAATAGGTTGCTTAAATGCGTCTTTTCCGTGGTGCAAACGGAGCGTACCTCTCCAAACCAATGGTTTCACGAGTAGTTACTGTAATTGTTATTCCAAGAATATATAGATTTATGATTTAAAAATGTTTATGACGATATAAACTAGTGTTATTATAACTGGTAATTTCACAATACATTTGTTCAACTTGCATGTCTGAATTTTAAGGTATTTAGAATGTGGAGAACAGTAAACCCAGGGTAGTGTTTGCAGAGTATACTCTGTGAGCAAAACTGCTCACAGAGAAATGTGCACTTTGCTCATAAATATCATCCCTGTGAACCATGCTCAAAGGGGATTTTTCTATGAGCATCACACTGTACTTGCTCTTTGAGCTTTTTGAGTCTGCTCATTAGCCTAATCTAGCTTAATTTAGCTGGGCTTATGCTTTAAAAATGGCTTAGGCTTGGACAACAGGTGGACAAGGGGGGTAGCCCTGGGCGAAGTCCCCCCCAACGGGTCCGGAAAATGTTCCCACAAGGAGTAAGAAAATTGCCCAACAAATAGGTTTTACAACTAAAATTTGAAAACAGTTTCCGCCTTCGCCGGAATTTATGACTTTAATATCACTAATTATTATTTAAAAAAATCGCTGTTTTGTGTGATAGAACGGCTGAAAAAAGTACACTTCAAAAAATCGCATAAATACACACTGTAAATTATGCATATCTAAAATACAAGTAAATGTAAAACGCGACTAAATTAATCGTAAACGCTTCATTGTAAAAATAGTCTAATGAATTGTGAAAATCACAAACAAAACGTTTATTTCCTCATAAAGGATGTAATCGTAATTGGTTGTCAATGTTTGCACAGCGTTACTGAAAGATATGCGCGACTAAATCGCTCAATTAGCAATTCCAATTGCGTAATTGGTACAGGCGTGCCGTTATTTGAGGGGAAAGAAAATGAAAGAAAATGTTTTCTTGTGTTGTGTTGTTCTTTAAATGTGTTGTTCTAAAAGATAATGTTCCTTGAATGTTATAAGTTTCACGCTGGGCTATTGGCAACAATTGGCCTTTTCACCTATGCTTAGTGTAGCGGGGCTAGTAGTTTAACCTACGTACTAACACCGTTACCACGCCCTGACGTAGCGGACGCGGAGACCGTGGCACAGATGGATAACAGACCGACTACAGGAGACGGTAGGGACAGCCTCGCCAGA
>JASAND010022668.1:0-32604 GCA_030248195.1 Trissonchulus latispiculum | reverse complement strand
ATCAGGCCATTCTGAAGTTCACCAGCTTAAATTAAAATTCAGAATATGTTTCCGATATGTTCCCTGTAAGGACTTACGTACACTTTGTAATTATGCTGTGTTGTGGGTTTACCTATGACAATCTGTATTTTTGTACATTCTTTTTATTGGATTCACTCACTGTTGGTAGCTTGTTGGGGTACTTTGGGCCACTCGAAAACGGACCCAAAGTCATAAAAAATTATGTAACTAAGATGACAAACAGCTCAGGTGCAAATTCAAAAGAAGGAGGCTGGGTCTTCCCCTTCAAACCAACCAATGACGAAACGCGAGCATGAAAGCAACCAATCATCGGAGGATGATTGCAAAACACACGAGGCAAAAGTTAACGTGAGACCAAAAATTGCAGTTTCCAGTCAGTCTGTGATTTGGGTTTGGTGACGAACGGTCGTCTTTCTTTCTTTCTCTCGTGGTTAAAATGCTGGGGGGAAATAATCACAGACATCCCCTGAGTTGTTTCATTGGGAGAGGTTATGCCTCTCCCCTTCTAGGATACCTTCCCCAAAACTTTTCTCCCACTCGGACCCTAGGTTGGGATTGGGGTACACCTGGGGGGAAGGCCTACCTAGAATGGGTTTGGGCTTCAGAAGCCCGGTTTCCAAATTCGCCCTTTAGGATAAGAGGACCCAATCCCCTTTAGGATTTATAACAATTGTAAGTGCGAGACTAAAACAACCTAATCGGACCCTGAGTCCCTTTTCGGAATCTTACGTTCAAACCGGGCTCTCGCCGCCCTAGACTCTTTGATATCACTGTTGCTTTCATGCATATGCTAATATCAGTTGATATTAGCTGGATTTCCCTGAATTTCCCAAGAGGAAATTTAGGAACACGTCATTGGTTGGGGATTTCCGATGGAAATCCCCTCTACTCGTTTTCCTGCCTTAAGAGACGAATTTTCATCTTATTCTTTTCTCCTTTTCTACCTTTGTCCAAAATGCCTAAAAAGAAGAATTTTTTTACTTAATCATCTCTCCTAACTCTACAAGTTCTCTCTAGTTTTTTCGCTCTAAAATCCTAATCCAGGACAAGCCTGCTGTTTTCAATTCTAAATTAGCAAACTTTTGCCTTTGGCCTGCGAAAACCCATTTGATTCAGTTCTAGCGCGGGTTTCTTCTGAGCCCGATCTGCCTTGCTCTGCTCTGCTTCATCTTGTTCGGTCCTGCCAGTCTTTCGGAGCCTGCGGATCATCACCTGTCTCCAGTTTCTCACCTTCTCCCGGATATCAGCCTGTGCCATTGGATCATCGCTGCCTGCTTGATTTGCCAGCGTGAGTGACGCCGTTCCGGATCACCCCTGGACCTTCGCTTCTCTGCCCTTGATCCTGCCGCCTGCGCTGCTCTGTCCGGCCATTCCTAATCATTTCGGCCTTCACAGTCAGTTTTCTAGTGCTTGACCTAAAAGACGGCTTCAGCCGGTTTCAGCAACGTTCAGATTCTTTCCTGTGACTAGCAGTTCTGCTGAGAGCCAGCCATTGGCTTAGGGACACATATCGACTGACTTAGGACTGTCATATTGGGAATCGGAGTTGGGGTTGGATGTTAAATCTGATTCACTGAAGAAACGAAGATCCTTATCAACTTTGTTAACTCTTAGTTTTTGTTGTCAAAAATGTCCGCCACTTTTCTGTCTCAAATTATCCGTTCTTTGATCTGCTCTGTTTCTGTTTGTTCTACCAAATCTGCTTAAATTCTCTCTCTTTAACCTTTCAAGCAAAACTTAAAGTTTACGGGTCGTCCTCTTAGCAGAGGGCAGAATAGTTACTGGTTTTCTGCTGGTGCGTATTGCTGGTAACTATTCGCGACCAGGGACGGGTGGACTTGTGCACACTTTTCAGGTACATATAGGGAGCATATAGGGAACTTCCCCCCTCCTCGACCCCGAAAATCAAAGCATTGTGTGACTGCGAATCAATTCGCAGTCTGAGAGTAGCGAGTACTGTTTAGGTGAGTGTGCTTGTGTGCGAGTGTGTGGCAACCAGTAGTCTAAAATATTAATCCAACCAAAATTTTACTAGGTTTCAGCTCTAGTTCTTCTTCTGCTAAGATTTCGGAGTAGGGACCTGTGAGTGATCATAGCTTTGGGTTTAGTTGTTAGGCGGTGAACGGAATCCTTTTGCATCAGTTCTTTGCAACAGATTTGTAGTGTACTTGATCTTGTGTGTTAGTGCTGTCTGATATTGAGGTAACTTGACATAGTAAATCGTGATTTAGGATCAGAGCTTAAGTCGTTGTAGCTGATACTAGGTTGGATAGGAAACCGCTGAGTCGACGATATCTGGAAAATAGATCAGTCTGGAGCCCATTGAGTTTGTCTACGGAGACGCTGACGACGAAGGAAATCTTAGCGATATCAGTGAGCCTGAGAACCAACTTAATCTGCCGTTTCATCAGTGTCCTGAGTGTCACAACCAGTACAGCTTTAGCATACTCTTCCTAGTTCACGAGGGTAGTTCTCTAGTTGAGCCTGAGCATTCGGAGGTCACATTCTATTGTAACTGTTCTCAGCCGTGGAATCGCGCTGAGATTGAAGCTTGGACTGTTGATAGTGAACCCGAAGGAAGCCCTCATACGGAGCCTTGGTCTTGCATTTTTGAGTGTGACAGTTGTTCCGATTTCAAGGTTCTCTTCTGTTGTGCAGTGACCCCTGGTACCGATCCGTGGGTGGCAGTCAAGCATCGTAACTGTCCCCTTGATAAGTACTGGCCTTGAGGCACTAGCGAACTCACGTACCCAACAGGCGGACCGTCTGGATTAGGTTAGACCCACACTAGGCTAGCTTGATCCTTAGACCTAAGAGTAGATCCCAGCATCCGCTCGCCGTCTGCCTCTGTGTAGCAAGGAATTTTGACCCCTGGATTTCAGCCGCTTTGTTACACAGGAAATTTTCTGGAGCCCCCAGTGAGGACATCTCATTGTCACGACCCCTGGTAGACAACAGCTCCTCTGTTTTTGTTAGTAACTGACAGTAGTAGTTGTTCATCCTTGTCACATAGTGGATCCCCTAACTCAGCAACTTTTTAGCACATTAGAGCAGTTTCAGAATCGCATAGATACCATTGATAGAATGGCTTCGGACTTCAGAATAGGACTCATCCCGACCCCAGCGCTCCCCCCGAGCACGATGATGACGGAGCAGGATACCTTTCGGATGACGAGCAGCATTTACCGGGAAACGGACATATTGGCGCGAATCCCCCCGGAGCAGGTGCGGGATCCGGTTTGTATGGGACTAGCCGCGGTGGATTCGGTCCCAACCCTTTGGGGCCTGGTCTTGGTTTAGGTGGTTTAGGTACTGGTTCAGGCACAGGTACGCAGGATCCTACAGCTCTTGCCTTTAATGGTCTCCAGATAGTCCTAGGGCAATTGAGCGACAATTTGCAGGTCCAAGCGATGTCTAGCGCCTTTTCCCATGTACCCATTTATTCTTTCAAGACCACTGAAAACTTTGATGATCACTTGCAGCGATATAATGCGCATGCGCAGAGGTTGAGGATGACAGCCAAGGACAAGGTAGCGCATTTCTCGTCTTCTCTCCGTGGCCGAGCTGCCGAGATGTTCCAGGCTATTCCGCCAGGAACCATCCGGAAGGACGACTGGGATGGCGCAGTGCAGGTTCTCCGTGCAGTTATGATTCCTCCCTTGACATCCATGCACGCCGCCGCAAAATTCTTTCAGGTCCAACAGGGACCTAACGAGTCCGTCTCAGATTTCTCGCTTAGGCTAAACAAGTATGGACGCATAGCCTGGAAGGACGGGGCAGATCCCGCTACTGTAGAGGCTATGAAGCTTAAGCTCTTCCTCATTGGACTGAGAAGGGACCTGAAACCGCATGTTCCCATGACCACGACCGACTATGGTGAGGCTTTTCAGAAAGCACGTGAGGCAGAAGGTGTATATCCCGGAGAGGGTACTCCCGCATTTCTAGAACTGAATCCAGAGGATAAAACCGCGGAGACCGGATCCACCTCCGCAGCTCTGATGGCCACCGTCAGCTCCCTTCGTTCAGTGTACTACAGCCCTGGTCTCTGAGATTAAGGAGCTGAAATCTGGCTCCCGTAAGCCTGAAAGGGATAGGCAGAAAGCCGATGACAGGCCTTTTCCCAGTGATTACCGGTGTTTCAATTGTGGTCGACCCGGACACTCTAGGGCTAAGTGTACTGCCCCAGGCGGTGGCCTACACAGGGGAACGCAGGGATATAACCGTGGTCCCCCCAGAGGTAACTATTCGGGCCACTATCAGGGTAACCCCCGGCCCCCGGGGCCACAGTGGAACCGTCCCCCTCAGCCTGCTATTGGGTATGGCAATTATGGACCAGGGCCTAGTTTGAATCAGAACCGGCCTCTTGCGCTGTCCGCCCCTCCTGGTCCCGGACCGGTCCAGAATTCTGCCTATAGGCCGCCCCGGGAAGTGGTGAGTGCAGTCAACGCCCCGCATGGATCCCGGTTCGCCGATGTGAGACAAGAAAACCGTCCTGCTCACTACACCCATTCCGCTGGTGTTGAGAATCCTGTGAGTGGAGTCGTTGATAGAGGGTCTAGGGCACCTCTCATCAGTAGTCAGATTCTGCAGCTGGAAAAGAGATCCCTCCCTATTATCAGACGCCTAAGGCTGGGGCTTAGTCCAGTTATGTGTTTGAGCGGAGTAAACGGGAACCAGACGAGCCTGCGCAGCGGCTGGATCGGGAACTTTATAGCCAGCCGGCCTATCAGAAGAATTTTCGAGTTAAGGTTCCTCAGTTGTATAAGGGTCAGAGCAAGAGTGAGTTTGACTTAGGGTCTCCGTTTCATCCTGATCATCCTTGTCCGGCAGGTAATCTTGATCCCGTGGTTCCTCCGCTTGATGGACCGAACACCTCTCGTCAGTCTAGCTCTGTTGTTGATAATAATCGGGTCTTCTCGAAATCGAAGCCTGCCCACGTGGTCGGAGTTTCGGGTCATCAGCAATCTTATAGGTCGTATGAAGCCGAATCCACGGAGCCTAATGCAAGGACCTCGAAGCCTTCTGCTCGGGCCAGCAGGTCTGTCGATTTGGGCCGCTCTAACCCGATCTATAAAGATGCCGATAGGATCAGATCCAGCGATAGCTACCAGGATTGTCACATTCCTAGGACGTTGGGAGGTCAGTCAGGCCGACCGGGCAACGTGGGAGTAGCACAGGACTTACTCCCCTGCCCTCCGCCTGGGTCTCCCCAAAGTAGCTATGAGGCTGGAATGCAGTTCGCTGAATGGCAGGGTCAACTAGCAATGACCTTGAAGCAACTAAGCAGTGAAATTTCCGTCCTGGCTCAGAAGCAGCGGAATACGGACGCGGTGACGGCTGTTCCCGAGGGACCGTCGTTGGGATTGCAAAAGCAGGATCTGAATAAGGAACCTTCAGGGCCTCTAAAGAAGTCCCGACCTAGGAAGACGACAGGGAAACCTAGAGTGCCCCTGCTTCGTCATCGTGACCCTACGAAGCCGGTGCCTCTCAGTAAGGCAGTTGAGATACAGACAGATCCTCCTTCAGGTCTGCCCAGGGTTGAGATTAGGAAGAAGTCTAGACGACGTGACTCCGATTCTGATTCAGATTCATCCACGCTGACCGACAGTGAACTTAAGTTCCTCAGGCGTCTTCTTAAAGACATTAGGAAGAAAGAGCGTCAGAGAGACAAACTGTTGGAAAGGCGCGCTCACGCTGAGGCTGAGCATAAGAAAAGGATGAGAGAAAGGAGAATTCTTTGGGAGTCGAGGATGCAGCAAATCCAGGCTAAATACCCTCTTTCTTGATTCTCAATCAGTTTCTTCAGTTGCTAAGCGCATCCGTAAGAGGACCAAGTCTGCTCCTCCCGGAGCTAGAGGGGAAAATGGGACCTCATCGGCCCGACAGCGGCCTGGTAAAAGGTTTGGTAGGTCGGTATCCGGTATCGGTATCGGTTGTTAGGATTGCTCGTTTTTTGCCCTATTATCGGCATGGGTTCCTCAGGATCTGCCTCGTCGCGAAATACCTTCGCCAGTAAGATCCAGGATATGAATTCCATGATTTCCACGGAATGGGGTGTGGCACTATCTCCTAAGGGATTAGCTGTCACTTATCAGAAGACTGAGTACGTTCCCCTCTTGATACATTTTCGGATGCCGGATCCTCCAAAAACTGACACTGCAGCCGCCTGGGAACTGTTCTGTAATATGTGTGTGCAAGGAGCCACCGCTGTTTTCACAGATGATTCGGCGAGCTGTGAGAAGTGTCAGGATTGGGCAAAGGAAGGATCCCCCCAGAAATGTCCGCACCAGGAATTTCTACAGAACCATATAGAAGAAATTAAGGAAGAATATCACGAGATGTACGGTGATATTCTTAACACTAGATATTATGTCCAGATCATGAAAACTATCTGCGGCAAGAGCCCTCTTCTTTGTGATCAGACTTCCACGGGATATAAGGACTATAATGAGTCGCTTTACACGGATGACGGCTTCCGTAGTGTTCACACTGAATTGCCTACGGGAAAGAGGGGAAAACGAGGCATTTTCTCTGTGGCTTTCGCGGCCATAAAAGGAGCCTTAGGCATAGGAGGACTGAGCGCTTCCATTGCAAATTCAATGCACATTAGCCGTCTGCAGGACAAGGTTAACGCTATCATTAGGGCCAGTCAGAAGTTGGATTCCCAGATCGCCGAACATCAGATAGCATTTGAGAAACTGACCGAGGCTAATGAGCAAATTTATGCTTTCTTGCATCATGCTATGAAGCAGTTGACCGACGTCATCAACTCTGCTAGGTGTGAGGCGTATCTGTACACTAGGTACGTTCATCACAGCTTGATAGTAGCCAATTTCCGCAACGCCCTGAAACATAGTATAGATAGTGATATGCAGGCCGGGTTAGATGGCAAAATCTCCCCTGGCCTGATCAACTTGAAGATCCTTCGTGACATTGTGCACAATCACGTTCAATTGAACAGTTCCGTCCTCCGGGAAGAGCCTAGCCTGCTTTATCGTTTCGGGAAGATTTATCCCGTGCAAATCGACCTTAGACGGTTGATATTTGGATTCATCCTGGAAGTGCCTGTACCGTCTTACCAAGAGATTCGACCGCTGTATGAGGTTAGTAATGTAGGGTACAACGCTCTTGGAGCTCGAAGCCATATGAAGGCTCCCCTGCCTAGATACATTCAGCAGCTGAGTCCGGCTGAAGATGGCGGGTTCTCGGAAGTGATGTTGCACGAATGTCGTTCCTCCGTCGGGTTATGGCTTTGTGAGCCTAGTGCTTATGTGACTTCTCCTCAGTCCGTCTGCCTTAGGGCAATAGTGTCTCCTCAGTTGACTTACATTGATCAGTGTCAGCAGCACATGCTGGTGAAGGCCTTATCCTCGGACACCGAGTATGCCTCCACGCCTGCTGGAATCCTGATTAGGACTAGTCATCCCGAGATTCTACTGACTCAGACGCCGCAGTTACAGCACGTGGCACATGCCGAGAGGGTCAGAGTTCCTGACAATGGAGTCGTCTGGTTGGAACATGGACGTTACAACCACATTATCGTAGGTAATCTGGTCCTGACCAGCGCCATTGAGACGGTCCAACACACCGTCGAGATCAACTCGGGAACTAAGCCCTATAAGGCCCCGAAGCTAGACATCATCCCGTTGCGTTACACAGATCTGGCTAGGGCCGAGTATGAAAACACTATGGCCAAAAATGTTATTCGAAAGTATCACGATCATGAGTCCCTTGTCATTGAAGAGCTGAGTCTTGACATGAAGACCACTTTCATAATTACCTTTATAGTCGTAGCCGTCGTGATCCTCTGCGTTGTCTGGTTCGCTCCCTGTCTAGGGCCTGCTAGGGAAGGATTAGAAGATGCGGGGAGAACCTGTTGCGAGTGGCTCGCAAACTGTATCAGCAATTACTGTGCTCGTGAGCCTCCTCCTCCAGCTGCATCTCCTGACGTTAGGTCTCCTCTTCGAAAATCCGCTCGCAAGACTAAATTTGCAGCACATTTCAGCGACGACGAAGATGAATCCTCCGAGGTAGCTGGTCCTTCTACCAGTCGGGATCGGAACAGGGATGCCGCTGTAAGCTTCCAGCAGGCTTCCTATAAGAATGAAGGACTAGATTCCTTTGAGTCAATCCAGATGGGAACCACCACCAAGCGTCGTTCCCACAACGATTCAGGGTCTAGTCGACGAACGTCTAGTCGCAACCGCAGTTTAGATAGGTCTTTGTCCCCGCACAACCGGAATAAGATAGTGGATCTTGGTGATCCTTTGGCTGCTACCGTTTCCTTACCTCCGAAGCGGCATTCGCTTGCCTATGATCCCGATTCTGTTGTCTATTTCGTCTCTGCCTCCCCCATGCTGATCGATTTGAGGATGTATGACACTGTCATTACCGCTTTGTTGGACACAGGAGCCAACATTACTCTAATCTCTCAGCAGGTGGTAGATAGGTACCGGTTGCCAACGCGTCCGCTGGCTGAGTCCAAGTGGAGTGTTTCTGCCACGGGACACCGAATACCGATTTCTGAGCAGGTGGTCACGACGTTCACTTTCCCAGGATGCCCTGCCCATCCGCCAGTCCCACACACCTTCTATGTTAGCTCCACTTCGCCACAGGATATCCTTCTTGGCACGGACTTCTTGTCTCGTTTTGATGCCTCCTTTGATCTTGACATCCATAACAATGAGATTCGAATTAACTCGCATTCACCTCCTGGACGATTCGTCTTGCCGATCTCCACTTCCCAGCATCCTCTCGACTCCTTGTATCGGGTTTCCATGATTGACGACTTTGAGTTGCCCCCATTCTCCCGGGCCATCATTAACGCCATGGTTGAGATTCCCCCAGACGTTGAGCTGGGTGTAGAAGGTGACTTCGAGCCTCACCCCGATAAGTTTGAAGCTGCACGGAATCCTGCACCACCGATTTCTTGCATGCCCGCTCGGGTCAGGCTCGACGACAAGATCATTCTTGTTTGCGTCGAAAACTACTCTGGACAGCCAGTTAAGTTGCATGCTAGAGAGTCGTTGGGTACTGTGCGCCCAGACGTGCCCACAGAGGACAAGGAGGACTTTAAGAGACACGCCTATGGCTGTTACTATGTTCGGACCCCCGGTAGTGGTGTCTTACAGCTGAATCAGGTATTGTCGGAACCTGACGATATTGCTCAAGGATATCGTACTGTTCCTGCGCGAGAAAGTCCTAAGACTTTAGCAGACCTGCCTGAGTGCTTTAAAGATCTGCCCAAACCCTCTGCTGAGATGACCGCCTCCGAAATGGATCAGTTCGTCCGGAGTCTTACTAGAAATGAGCAGGCCTTCTCTCATCACCCGTTTGACGTAGGTAAGTGTTCCGTCTTCAAGGCGTCGATCAACACAGGCGCACATGCGCCGATCTATTCTCCTCCATATCGGCTTCCCGTTCACCTTCGGGATGTCCTGTTGAAAGAATTGAAAGAAATGTTGAATCATGGATTTATTCGGCCTTCCCAGAGTCCGTGGGCCTCTCCCATGCTGTATGTTCCAAAACCGAACGGAAAGTGGAGGCTCTGTGTAGATTTTCGTCGGATAAATAAGATTTCTCAGCCCGATATCTACCCTCTCCCTCGTTTAGACGATGTACTAGCAGCCTTGAAGGGTGCGCGCTACTTTAGCACGTTAGATCTGAATAAGGGTTTCAATCAGATTGAACTGGATGAGGAATCTAGGTCTAAGGCTGCTTTCAATACTTTCCACGGGCAGTTCGAATACAATGTTCTCCCTTTCGGACTGAAGTCTGCCCCCGGCAATTTTCAGAGGTGTATGGAGCGAGTCTTGGGTGACTTGCAGTGGAAAAGGTGCATCATTTACATAGACGACATTCTCATTTTTTCGAGAACTTTCAAAGAACATCTAGATATTATGCAAGAAATCTTTGACCGTCTGCAAGCCGCAGATTTGAAGCTCAATACTGAGAAATGTAGCTTCCTCCAGAAAGAGGTCAAGTATTTAGGGCATATTATCTCTCCTCGAGGCGTTGAGCCCTTGGCTGACAGGGTAAAGGCCATTGACGAGTTCGCAGTTCCCTCCACTCTGAAGGAGGTTGAGAGCTTCCTCGGCATGTGCGCCTATTATGCTAAGTTCATTAAGGGCTTCGCCTCTCTTGCCAATCCGTTGTACCAACTGAAGAAGAAGGAGACCAAGTTTAAGTGGACCTCTCAGTGTCAGACGGCTTTCCAGGACCTCAAGGATGCCCTGAAGAACGCGCCTGTGCTTGCTCACCCGGACATTGAGAAGCCTTTCGTTCTTCATACAGATGCTTCCGATTTAGGTTTAGGGGTTGCACTTTCCCAGGTTCAGGAAGATGGCAAGGAACATCCGGTTGACCATCAACTGAAGAAGAAGGAGACTAAATTTAAGTGGACCTCGCAGTGTCAGACGGCTTTCCAGGACCTCAAGGATGCCCTAGAGAACGCGCCTGTGCTTGCTCACCCGGACATTGAGAATCCCTTCGTTCTGCACACAGATGCTTCCGATTTGGGTTTAGGGGTTGTACTTTCCCAGATTCAGGAAGATGGCAAGGAGCATCCGGTTGCCTATGCCGCCAGATCTCTTAGGAGACATGAAAAGCACTACTCTACCCACGATAAGGAGTGTTTAGCAATTAAGTTTGGCATCCAGCATTTTCGGCACTTTCTCTATGGTGGACCTCCGTTTACTGTCGTTACTGACCATTCCGCTTTAAGGTGGCTTATGTCTGCCCCTCCCGAGAATTCTAGGTTGGCTCGTTGGCGAGTAGAATTTAGTGAGTATACGTTTGATATTAAGCATCGGCCAGGGAAAGCGAATAAGAATGCCGATGGATTGTCTAGGAATCCTTTGTTTCGGGATATAGCTGGGCCTAAGCCTGATACTCCTCTGAACGTTAGAGTGGTCACTCCCCCGGTGACCGCTGAGGTCGCTGATCAGATTATTGGTGTCGTTAACTACGTGTTGGATCCGGCCAACCAGGCCAAAACACGACCTGCCCAGGTTTTTGCCATTCATACTAGGTCCCAAAGTAGGGCTCGGCATAGCTTGGATGATGTTGTTGAGCAAATGCACTCTATCAACTTGCATGAACTTTCTCAGGCTGAGGCCTCGGAGGCTGTCGGGAGTGTCATGGCCCCCCAAGTTGGAGTCAACCTCGAACAAGCCGTCCCTACAGAAGGTGAACTGCAAGACCTGGGAATCCAGGCCGTAGATGTAGCATCCGTCTCCGACGTTTCCCCGGTGGAAGCTGATGCCCGAAACGTAGATCAGGAATCTACTACCACCACTGGTAGCTGGGATTCCAAGTTATGGGGTGCCTCTCCCCCGCCTGAGGGTGGAGAGAATGGACAGGAAGTGCGAAATGACCTGCCTGTAGAGGAGCCACTGTACTTGACCAGTACAATTTGGGAACACTTAATCGAACAGCAGAAAGCTGATGTTTTCTTTGCTGCCATTAGGGAGTATCTGGAAAACGATGTGTTACCTGTGAACTTCACTCGCGCGGTCAAAATAGCCGCCGCTGCTCAGGACTTCATCATGGAGGAGGATATCCTGTATAGGTTGCAGAAGACGCGTGAAGAGACTAGGAAGCAGCTAGCGGTTCCATTGCCATTAAGGGATCACGTGCTCTTAGCAGCCCATGACAGTCCACTCGCTGGACACCTTGGCATTTCTCGTACACATTCCAGAGTTTTGAATAACTACTGGTGGCCCTCCCTGTGGGCCTCAGTTCGGGATTGGGTCAATACTTGTCGGATTTGCATGGAGCATAAGAACCCTCCTAGGCGTAAGAACGCTCATTTGCATACGATTCCAGCTACTGAGCCTTTTGACCGAATTCATGTGGATATCATGGATTTCCGAAGGCCTTCGGTTCATGGACATCGTTACGTGGTCTCTTTCATAGATTCGTTCTCTAAGTATGCCATAGCTGTTCCCATTCGAGTTGCTTCAGCATTAGTAGTTGCCTACACATTTGTCGAACATGTTCTTCTGAAATTTGGTGCTCCGCGTAAACTGGTTAGTGATCAAGGGCCTCAGTTCATTTCAGCCCTCAATAAGGCAATCTGTAAATTGGCTGACGTCAAGAAGGTAGAAACTACCAAGTATAATCAGGTCGAGCAATGGTCAGGTTGAGAGATGGCATAGGACCCTGAAACACATGCTTAGAACTGCGGTACAAGAACACATAGACTGGGATCGAATGGTTCCCTACTGCGCTTTTGCCTATAACACTAGTGTCCACGCTTCTACGGAGGACACGCTCTTCTACCTTTCGCATGGCTGGGATCCTACGTTGCCTAATAGCTACCAACTTTTGAAACCAGGAGAATTCCACAGAGTTCCTGACTATGTAGCCCAGGTCTCTGAGGGTTTAAGAAAAGCTTGGAAGCTGGCTCGTGACCATATCCAGGCGGCCCAGATTTCCCAGGAAAGAAACTACAACCGCGGTGTTCGACAGATAGCTTTCCTTCCGGGAGATTTGGTCATGGTAGCTGTGCCTCGAAGACAGCATCCGGGAGGCCTTAGCCACAAGTTCCTATAGTGGACCGTATCGCATCATTAGTGTCAACGCGCCGGTAGCTCACATTAGGATGGCCAACAACCGTAAGGCAAACATACATGCTGTGAATTTCCGCCGGTTGAAGCCGGTCCAAGTGCCTCATGTCCTGCCTACGGATCGGGATGACCCTATGGAGGACGTCCTTGACGTTGAGCCACACTTGGCCAAGGAGCTAGATGACGAGGCTACCTCTATGCAGGCTCAGAGGCCCGCCTCTCCGGATATTCGGCAATCGTTTGATGATATTCTCGCCGAAACTGAGGAAAACGTAGAACTGATAGCCGAGGCTCCTGTCCAGTTGAATTGGGTCCCTGTAGATAACGACTGGTTGATTGTCCTGGCCGAACGATTAGGGGATCCTTACATAGGCCATCACCAGCATCTAGCTGATTGGGGCTCTGAACAGGCCCTGACCTACCCCACTCTAGTACAGAACGTGCAAGGGGATGGGAATTGTTTCTACCGGGTACTGTCGCATGTTCTTTATTATACGGAACATGAATATCAGAAAATTAGGGAATTCATGTACAGATACTTGACCACTCAGCCAGGCGTACTACAAAACATGCTGGGACATGAACCGAACTATGATCCAGAAAGCCTATTGGTAGACAAGAAGTACGCCACTGAGATGGAAATTCTACTGGCTTCGGCCATGATGAATACTCCGATTTTCACCTACACTAATCCTCGGAACAACTACTGGACCTGGCAAGGATTCCGGCCGGGGATGCTGGGTACTGACCCGACTCCGGATCCTAGAGTCATTTATATTTGGCATGTAAACCGGGATCACTATATGTACGTGATGGATATTGAAAAGGGGCCCATGCAGAAGTTTCATCCGAAACTGCCGGAGGTTATTGAAACCTTTGGCACAGCTTTTCGCCGTCGTCATTAGTCTGTGATAATTAGCTATTTGTAAAGATTAGGTAGTGTTGGTGTTTGGAATGTGGTAACGGGTAGGAAGGCGTGTTCAATTGTGTTAAGAAATCTTTCAACTTGCTTATCCCCTGAACCAGTTCAATTTCGAGTATGAAGATATTTCGTTGCGTGTAAAAAATGATTTGTTGTGTTCAACCCAAAATTCCAGCTTGTTAACCTTAACGATCCTCCTCAAATCTCACCCTAAGATTCTCTATTAATCTTATTGCAATAAAATGGCGACTGCCCTTTCCCACAGTACAAACACTGTTTAGTGTATAGTTCTTCCTTCCGTTGTAAATAAGCCCTCGAAGTTAACAGATATCTGCAGGTAATCTCCCGAAACTATGTGCATAAGTATGTAAATGATCCTGAGTGTAGCCAGTTGTGCCAAAGTCGTCAGAAAATAGTTAGGCAACACTAATCGTCGCTAGCCCCATGATTGCCTCTGAGAGGGCAAGGTCAAGGCCAGACTTCTGAGTAAGCAATGAACAGTTGTGATTAGCTGAGTCTAGTTATCTGTAACGGCTTACAACTACTTTCGTTACTTTAGGTGAATTAACACAGAAATGGATCAAGCGCCAGCTGCCCTTAAGTTCGTCGACCGGATTCAGATTCCCATCACTGTCCGTAGCTATCAGGATCAGATATACTTCAAGAGTTCGGATCCCGTCACTGGAGCGCTTAGCAACTTTGGAAAGGTTCCCCCGCGAGCGGGTGGTCAAAATCTTCTTAGTTGTCTTGGTACCAGAGTGTTGAATTCGGAAACCGGTTACCAGGCCACCCTAGCATACTTGTATGAGCAATATGCCCTTTCCAAGAAAATGATCGCTGCCCATGAAGATCCGCTGGCCGTCAAACGGATGGCCCGGGAACTGACACCCAGTTCCCTCTTGTCTGATTTGGAGGAGCAACGGCTCCTTAAGTTCTGGCTCCTTAGGCTCCTCATGGCCGCAGTTCTCCATCAGAAGTTTCGACTCCCCTACTTTCGCATCCAGCTGATAGGTACGGGTGAGGCCCAATTGATGGAGGCTACTACCAGTACAGTTTGGGGTATCGGTAAGGACCTGACTGCCTTCCATGCCATAGACGAGCAGCAGCGTTACCGACTGATGCGTCAGCACGTCGAGCAGACGCAGCCGCTCAACCTGCTGGGTCAACTGTTGGAGTTCTACCGATCGCTTCATGGTCCTGTGCTGTTCCGGCCGTTCGACAAGAAGAACGTCCTGCTCATCGGAGGTCCCTTACTGGAACCTCTGATGCCTTACTTCTGCAATACGACGGACACTCTGTTCAAGATCCGCCTGAGTAAGCCGACGCCCACTAATTGTCTGAGAGTGGCGCTAACCCTGAGGTCGCCATTTCTGGCCGAGATTCTTCTCGTGCCGGAGATTTCCGCTCCGACAATGGCTCCGGCATGCATCACTACGATCAAAACCGAGATGTTCAAGTTTGATCGGCTGCTGGGCCAGCAGGTTCCGTTGATTGATCCGGACCTTCGCCTCGCTCCGATCCAGTCGTACCCTGCCTGGCTGGTTGTTCCCAAGTCAGCCGGGGTCCCTCGTCAGTATTTGAAGAAGGTCCCAGCTCGAGCTGCTTTAGACTGGACCAGCTTTCGCATTGAATCTGCCGGATTGGTTTTTCGGCCTTCGCCGCCTGGCGCCTACACCGACGGCGCTCCACCGTTGCAGAAGGAAGTGACCGATTACCTCAGTTTCTTTGTCCTGCCCGGACATCGACGCCCACCAACGCCGTTAGTGGTCAACCAGGAGATCTGTCCCAACCGCCAGATGGAGACCCCACCTCCGTCTCGGCATTGCCCTGGCTGCACCTGCAGCCGGTCCAGCGAGCGTGCCCCAAAACGGAAGCGCGACTTCTTCCCGCGGCGCCGTCGCCCGACCATTCCCTTCATGCCTGGTACGGCCGAATGGTTCAAGGCTGTGGAACAGCCTTCCAAACGCCGCTCCATTCGCTGACTGTTTCTTCCGACAATGGCTAGTATATAGACTCTCCCAGGAGCCAACATCAGAGAAAATACAAAAAAAATCAGATAACTATAAAATTACAAAAAAATATGGAAAATCACTAGAACTTCCAAAAATATTCGCTTTTCTTAATTGTACAGACCTTGTCTTGTGTTATCCTCATAATTGAGTATCTTGACGCTAATAAATTGGTTGCCACCAAATACCTAGTATGTATCTGGTGTGTGTTGTATGTGTGCTGGCTGAATGATAAAACTCTAGGGTTGAGCACTAATTTTGAGTCGTAAAAATGACAATATGATATCAAAAGCTCTTATATGGTCTGGCTCCCTAACCCGCGGAGTCCGGTTAGTAGAAAACGCATCTGCTGAGTCTGATGTACGCAATTTGAATCATGTTTCATGCTGAGTCATGTTCATGCAAAACAACTCGTCTGGGTACGTTTGTTTCAGAAAATGAGTCGCCACTTCGTCTACGATCCGGTTTCTGATGCCCCCACCGACTCAGACTCGTCCCCAGCCCCAAGGACCCCTCATCGGTGCGCCTGCTGTGTCGGCTATGCTGTCTACGCCGTGGCCACGTCCACTCCCACGCGGAGGGAAGGCCCGCCGTATAGCCCGCGATCCCCCCAGCTATCCCCTGTGAGTTTGCCATCAATTGCGGGGACCCCCATCTTGGGTCCGCCCGCATCGCCTGACCCCTCGGTCAATGGGTCCTTGTCCACCCTTTCGGACTCGGACTCGGACATGGAATCCTCCATGTCCCTCAACGCGTCCATGCAGTCCAGCGGGGTTGTGGGTGCCAACGGGACCCATTCATTTGAGGTCCAGGCCATGGATCAGGCACCGCCCCCTCCGGCCACGCCGGAACCCCGAACGCCACAGCCGTGGCATCCCCAGTCTCCGGATTATAACCTCCGGACTCCCACGCCATTGGCCATTGTAAATACCGGGCGGTTTCGGAGAGGGTCCACCGCCGCCGCCCGGAGCTGCCGGCGGAGCTGCAGCTGTTTGAACTGGGCCTTCCCTGGCCTCGGCCATTGGCCATTGTAAATACCGCAACAGAATTGACTGATAACTGTATAGTTCCCTAATTCCCGACGATACACCTGTATAGACCGTTTCTCCGTGTGTTGTATTATTTTCCTTGTATGTGCCTGCTTTGTGTGCTGAACCGAATAAAACTAGCTAGGAAAAGACAAACTCCGGTTTTCCATTTAACCCTAGGGAAACTAACTTTTAGATGACAGTCGGTAGGTAGAGACAACCGCATAACTGGAAACTATAGTATGGCAGTGTGTGTTGAATCAAGATTCGCAGTCACCAATGTTGGGCAAGAGATGGGCATGAGCTTGGATGCTCATGGGTCACAGAAGCGTGAGAATTGTTGAATTGTTAGAATTTTTGAGGAAACTGGGTAAGACAGGGCAATCCCGAGGGGACCCCGCCCAGTACAGAAGTTTCCTTGGTTTTGATGTAAAAGTTGAGGAACTGGGTAAGACAGGGCAATCCCGAGTGGACCCCGCCCAGCAAAGAAGTTCGTTGTGGGCTGAAGTGCCCTGATCATTGGATTAGCAGTGTGAGTTTTGTGGGCTGAAGTGCCCTTACAGTTGGGTTAGTATTATCAGTTTTAAGGGCTGAAGCGCTCTGCGGGTCAGAAGACCCTGTAAAATGTAGGACACCGTTTGGTTTAGGTAATCCATCCGGGAGCTGGTGATCACTAGCTCCCTGCCCTCATTTAGTTAACGCAATTCAGGAGTGGTACCGAACGGTAAAGTGTGCACAAGCCTCCTCGGCAGTTCTGGGTTGTAGACTGGTGTCACGTACCCGGATCTCCCCAGTAACGTTGGGTTGTAGACTAAAAGTGTATACAGATCTTCTCACTACTTCGGAAAAGTTGCGACTAAAAGAGAGAATTTGGTAGACGTTGAATCTTAATTGTTGAGAATATTGCTTGCCATGTTTGTCTGCACTGTTTATGTCTCACGCTCACCCCCTTGCAGAAATGCATCCCCTTAATTCTCGGGAGGGATGTAATGAAAATGGAAAAAAATGAGCTGTATCTTGCAACTGAGGTTCTCGTGTGTACTGTGAAAAAACATCAGAATAACTTTTGAATCAGTTGTCAGAAATTGTTGAGACCAGGCGCAGCCGAAAAGGCTGACCAAGAGGGTCTCAGAAAAGTTTTTCTAGAACAATTGGTCTAAAGAATTTGACTCTAGCAAGAAACTAATAAGGAAAACCTGACTTGGCTTTTCCTCAGCTGTGTGCATGCTACTATCTACCGATCTATCATTATAACTTTTGCCATAGATAAAAGGGATGACCGGAAAGGGTCTGGTTTGAAAGAGGACAGCTAGAAGGTCTCAGAAAACTTTTTTATACACGATCTATCCAGTTTTCGATTGGTCCTCATGAAATGAAGATAGGCTGTTCGGACTGCTGTAGGCTGGGTCCACAACAGTTAAAACGCCTCCCCAAAACACCATAATGTCTCCTAGTGAACTCAAAATTACCTCATACAAACGAAGAGACTCTGAGGCAGTCAGAAAACTTTTTATAAGCCATTGGTTCGAATTCAGAATAGAAAAGTTGATGATAACCTGGTCAGTGCCAAGCCTTTCGCTGTTCCGAATGGACGGAGTCTCTAAATATCATAATAACTTTTGCAATTGGAATCAACACTGAACCAGAAGTTGATTTTCAGAAAGAGCACATTGTAAAAGTCCCAGAAAACTTTTTCTCAAAATCGGGCCATTCTGAAGTTCACCAGCTTAAATTAAAATTAAGAATATGTTTCCGATATGTTCCACTGTAAGGACTTACGTACACTTTGTAATTATGCTGTGTTATTGGGTTTACCTATGACAATCTGTATTTTTGTACATTCTTTTTATTGGATTCACTCACTGTTAGTAGCTTGTAATTGTAATTTTACCTTATTAGTACTATTGTGATTGTTATTGCAAAATCCGTTCACCTTTAATTTGAGTGAGGGCAGTCAATTTTTAACCCCTTTTATTCTGCTGCATCAATCGGATGGGGTTCATCTACAGGTCCCTACTATTGAGTTATGTGTGTGTGAGTGAAGGCCAGCGAAGGCCAGTCTGAGTGTCTAGCATTGAGTCTACGTATGTGTGAGGTTCAGCGCTACCTTTTCACGTCCCGAGAATGACATCACACGCATAAGTCAGACAGAGGGGAACCCCTGTGAAATTAAGGCACAGGTCACCCCTGAAAGAAAGAAAAGAAAGAAGTTAGCAAGTAATATTGACTAATAGGTAGTATTAGGTCTCTAGCTAAATTTTAAATTAGGTAGAAGTTCCTTTAGCTTAGGTACGGCCTTATTTCATCTTGGGCTTCTAGGCCCCCTGTTCGTATTACGATTTCTCCTTTTGCATCTTCTTGTTTTCCTCGTCTGCCTTTCGGTCTACCTTCGGCTTCCTAATCTGCTTGGCAAACAAACTTCACGTCTTTAGAAATCAGCTTCGGGACAAAGGCTCTTGAAAACAAAAACGCCATAAAAGTTTAGGGCCAGGGCTGTTGGGGTACTTTGGGCCACTCGAAAACGGACCCAAAGTCATAAAAAATTATGTAACTAAGATGACAAACAGCTCAGGTGCAAATTCAAAAGAAGGAGGCTGGGTCTTCCCCTTCAAACCAACCAATGACGAAACGCGAGCATGAAAGCAACCAATCATCGGAGGATGATTGCAAAAGACACGAGGCAAAAGTTAACGTGAGACCAAAAATTGCAGTTTCCAGTCAGTCTGTGATTTGGGTTTGGTGACGAACGGTCGTCTATCTTTCTTTCTCTCGTGGTTAAAATGCTGGGGGGAAATAATCACAGACATCCACTGAGTTGTTTCATTGGGAGAGGTTATGCCTCTCCCCTTCTAGGACACCTTCCCCAAAACTTTTCTCCCACTCGGACCCTAGGTTGGGATTGGGGTACACCTGGGGGGAAGGCCTACCTGGAATGGGTTTGGGCTTCAGAAGACCGGTTTCCAAATTCGCCCTTTAGGATAAGAGGACCCAATCCCCTTTAGGATTTATAACAATTGTAAGTGCGAGACTAAAACAACCTAATCGGACCCTGAGTCCCTTTTCGGAATCTTACGTTCAAACCGGGCTCTCGCCGCCCTAGACTCTTTGATATCACTGTTGCTTTCATGCATATGCTAATATCAGTTGATATTAGGCGGATTTCCCTGAATTTCCCAAGAGGAAATTTAGGAACACGTCATTGGTTGGGGATTTCCGATGGAAATCCCCTCTACTCGTTTTCCTGCCTTAAGAGACGAATTTTCATCTTATTCTTTTCTCCTTTTCTACCTTTGTCCACAATGCCTAAAAAGAAGAATTTTTTTACCTAATCATCTTTCCTATTAAGTTCTCGCTAGTTTTTTCGCTCTAAAATCCTAATCCAGGACAAGCCTGCTGTTTTCAATTCTAAATTAGCAAACTTTTGCCTTTGGCCTGCGAAATTCAGTTAATATCTCTGAATCCGGGTTAAAACCGACAGAGGTTTTAACCCATTTGATTCAGTTCTAGCGCGGGTTTCTTCTGAGCCCGATCTGCCTTGCTCTGCTCTGCTTCATCCTGTTCGGTCCTGCCAGCCTTTCGGAGCCTGCGGATCATCACCTGCCTCCAGTTTCTAACCTTCTCCCGGATATCAGCCTGTGCCATTGGATCATCGTTGCCTGCTTGATTTGCCAGCGTGAGTGACGCCGTTCCGGATCACCCCTGGACCTTCGCTTCTCTGCCGTTGATCCTGCCGCCTGCGCTGCTCTGTCCGGCCATTCCTAATCATTTCGGCCTTCACAGTCAGTTTTCTAGTGCTTGACCTAAAAGACGGCTTCAGCCGGTTTCAGCAACGTTCAGATTGTTTCCTGTGACTAGCAGTTCTGCTGAGAGCCAGCCATTGGCTTAGGGACACACATCGACTGACTTAGGACTGTCATATTGGGAATCGGAGTTGGGGTTGGATGTTAAATCTGATTCACTGAAGAAACGAAGATCCTTATCAACTTTGTTAACTGTTAGTTTTTGTTGTCAAAAATGTCCGCCACTTTTCTGTCTCAAATTATCCGTTCTTTGATCTGCTCTGTTTCTGTTTGTTCTACCAAATCTGCTCAAATTCTCTCTCTTTAACCTTTCAAGCAAAACTTAAAGTTTACGGGTCGTCCTCTTAGCAGAGGGCAGAATAGTTACTGGTTTTCTGCTGGTGCGTATTGCTGGTAACTATTCGCGGCCAGGGACGGGTGGACTTGTGTACACTTTTCAGGTACATATAGGGAGCATATAGGAAACTTCCCCCCTCCTCGACCCCGAAAATCAAATCATTGTGTGACTGCGAATCAATTCGCAGTCTGAGAGTAGCGAGTACTGTTTAGGTGAGTGTGCTTGTGTGCGTGTGTGTGGCAACCAGTAGTCTAAAATATTAATCAAACCAAACTTTTACTAGGTTTCAGCTGTAGTTCTTCTTCTGCTAAGATTTCGGAGTAGGGACCTGTGACTGATCATAGCTTTGGGTTTAGTTGTTAGGCGGTGAACGGAATCCTTTTGCATCAGTTCTTTGCAACAGATTTGTAGTGTACTTGATCTTGTGTGTTAGTGCTGTCTGATATTGAGGTAACTTGACATAGTAAATCGTGATTTAGGATCAGAGCTTAAGTCGTTGTAGTTGATACTAGGTTGGATAGGAAACCGCTGAGTCGACGATATCTGGAAAATAGATCAGTCTGGAGCCCATTGAGTTTGTCTACGGAGACGCTGACGACGAAGGAAATCTTAGCGATATCAGTGAGCCTGAGAACCAACTTAATCTGCCGTTTCATCAGTGTCCTGAGTGTCACAACCAGTACAGCTTTAGCATACTCTTCCTAGTTCACGAGGGTAGTTCTCTAGTTGAGCCTGAGCATTCGGAGGTCACATTCTATTGTAACTGTTCTCAGCCGTGGAATCGCGCTGAGATTGAAGCTTGGACTGTTGATAGTGAACCCGAAGGAAGCCCTCATACGGAGCCTTGGTCTTGCATTTTTGAGTGTGACAGTTGTTCCGATTTCAAGGTTCTCTTCTGTTGTGCAGTGACCCCTGGTACCGATCCGTGGGTGGCAGTCAAGCATCGTAACTGTCCCCTTGATAAGTACTGGCCTTGAGGCACTAGCGAACTCACGTACCCAACAGGCGGACCGTCTGGATTAGGTTAGACCCACACTAGGCTAGCTTGATCCTTAGACCTAAGAGTAGATCCCAGCATCCGCTCGCCGTCTGCCTCTGTGTAGCAAGGAATTTTGACCCCTGGATTTCAGCCGCTTTGTTACATATGTCCAGTTATGAACAACAGAGAGGATCATGATATAAACCCGTTTGCTATGTATTTTCGTTTCACTTATATACCTCCAAAACATATTCGGAATACTACAGACCCCGCAATGTGATGGCAGTATTTTGACTGGAGTATACTGTAAATTTTAAACCTCAGAACTATCCATTGATTCCTTGTTCCTATTAGTATTATTGTTTATTTTGGCTATCTTATCTAAACACACCATAACCATTATTGTTGCTTTGTTGCATTGTCGTATTGTTATTATTATTTGATATGGCTTGCTGCATTATTGTTTATATATAGTTAGTCATATTTGGCTTTGATATTCTTCTTTAGTTGTGTCTAGTTTTTTTACAGCCACCTCACCCCAGTCGGTGCTCCGGTTAGGGGTAGTTCCAGCTTAGAACATATGCATTTTGGAGGGAAGGGGATGCTGGCACTGAATAATTGCCATAGCAATTACCCGAGGTGTTCTACAAGGCTATCAGAACGTCCATTACGTCCACCGTAATGGAGGTGCTGTGGTAGCTCCACCAGACAGGCGGCCACCCCTTGACAATCTCGGTAAATTGCCCAGGAGGGATATTTGAAATACGGTGCTAGAGCTTATTTTTTGTTCAAGCTCTAGACTTGGCATGATCCTCCACTTGTAGCGCAGTAAGAAACCACTGCGCTACGGGAGGTTCTTGTGTCTAGTTTACATGCTGCTCTCTAACTTATGGTTCTTAACGTTTCGTTGTTAGAGGGGAAGGAAATGTAGAAAACAAGCCTTTTTAAAAAAGGTTTTTGGTTTTTGGCTCCGAGGAACCTGATTTATCAAGCTGGATTTCCCGTTTACATATTTGTTTACACTTATAATGCTCATTCTTTTGTATTATCAAGAACACACATGATAAGGATAAGAGGATTACATACAACAGTTACTCTTATCATTACGTACTCTTATTAATATCATCAAAAATTGTTCAAATTTTAAATATTTAAAGCATTTTTGTGTTTCAGGCGGAAGTATATTGGCGTTCTGGTGTTTTCGTTTCGATTAAGCGAGATTGTGATGAAGATTGTAATCCAGCATGCAGTCGCAAAGGGTTTGGAATTTCAGAACGGACATGCCGATTTTGCTGTAATTCATCAGTTTATTGCAATTCATGGGATAATGAAGCTTTCTACAAGAGTGGACCGCGCTCTAGTCTCAGCATTGCCCTTAAACTGCTTACGCTAGCTGTTGTTGTTGTCGCATTTGAACCACCTATGTTGTTCTAGTTTCTGTTAAAAATCTAAACCTTCTATCTTCAGCATCCTACAGCACTTGCAGTAACACATAGTTGTACACGTTAACATGTTTATATAAAACAAAAGCATTTACAAACAATATAGTATTGGTTTATTGGACCAGCATAGCTTGAGGTTGTAAAAAGTAACATGTAATAAGGAAATATAGCATTAATATGAAAAGAGTATTGGATTAGAGAATACCAAGATGTCGCTTTCCATCGTTCTTGATCAAAACACATCGATGTTTCAATACGCCTTTTGCATCTTTTTCCGAGAATTTGCACGTTTCTGATTCTTTACATTTGCACCTAAAAATTCAAAACACAGCAACAGCTATGTTTTAGTGAATAATTCTATTTGGTCGGACTTATAAGTTTTGTACTTGAAAAAGGAAAAACCATGAAATATTTATGTGAACATATAGCTAAGAGTGCGTCATACTTTTTTAGTTGCTAAGTTTGGGCCATGATCTGCGTGATAACTGACTACCCCCTCCCCCTCAAATTGGACACTAGTGACCCCCTAGAAATCTGTAAATCGGTACCTATGTAGTGCACTTTTTTATGTTATTAGCTTACTTTAGTACACTCGCTTACATGTTTACGTGTTGAAGCCCAAAACGTTCTATTCGATTTTAATAATCTTTTGTATTTATCATCTACAAAAGTGATTCCTGTAGTTTCTACTGGAACATTTCTAATAGTGTGGTTGAAGTTGAGGTTCGCGACTGATGAATGCCTGATATCGAGTGTAGGCATTTAGACTTCTGTGAGGCTTCATTTATAGGTCACATTTAAAATACAAGGATCATGTAACATACCAGCCAGGTATACTTTTGTATCTTCCTACATCTTCACTGAAATATGCAAATTCACAAATCCCATTAAGCTCACAGAGTGGCAAAGCTCGATGCCGGGGAAGTGCCAATCGTTCCTGATATGACATGGTAATATGAAATAGCACAATTATAGAGGCAAATCCTGTAACCATCTTGAGCCCCCCAGGGTATCGGGGATATTTGATGAATCTCAAAATTAAGTAAACATATAAACATATTGTTATAACAGTTGTCAAAAAGGATTAGGATTTTAAAATGTAAAAGCCGTGTAAAACAGACGGAGTCAGATGAAATACTAAGTAGTATATGCCTATGCCACTTTCACAATGAAATGTACCATTAGGATGGAATACAAACCACAGGCCGGGATTTATTCGGTTTCATAAAGCTTCGGTTCGATTTTGAATGCACGTTCCCACAGAATATTAATTTTCAAATTCTGGTGCTCGTTAATTTTATTCTTATATTGAAACTACATGCAGCTACTCTTTAATATACATATACATAGGTTATCTTGTAGTTATACGGAACAGCTTTTTTGGGCCATAAATTCTCATTCAATTAAGGACGGGAGGGTCCTCTTTGGGATTAATGTTGGACAATCTCTGATTAGCTCAAGGTTACATATTGGAATATTTGGAATATTGGGATATTTGAATCACCGAATTTCTTATCTTAGAACTTAAAATATTAATGCCGAATTAAAATTCCAATTATACAATAACAATTGCTAAAAAATTTTAGGAATTTATTTCGGCGAGGCTGTGTTGCTTTTCGCTTTTCGCTTCATTTTATGCTTTTGTTACGCGAGTTGCGAATTATACTTTAAAATATATAGCCATGAGTTGTTTTTTAAATTTCATTTTTCCCGAGAAAATTAACTAAATTATTTACCTCATCCCAGTCAGTATTTTGGGTGGTGGCAATACCGACTCACAGGTGTGGAAGTCTTGTAGTGAGCCTGTTGTCCAATAGGGCAAATGAACGTGGGAACTTGTCAGTGTGGCATCCGTCCCCGGTAACCCAGGTAAACGGCGGTCAGAGGAATGACAACCCCAATTATTACCAAAATTTGTATCCTGTGGAAAGTGGAGCTCTTCCAGTTCCCAGCGGTCGACTAGTGTCAACTTGTTTATATGTGTGTGTGTGTGTGTGTGTGTGTGTGTGTGTGTGTGTGTGTGTGTGTGTGTGTGTGTGTGTGTGTGTGTGTGTGTGTGTGTGTGTGTGTGTGTGTGTGTGTGTGTGTGTGTGTGTGTGTGTGTGTGTGTGTGTGTGTGTGTGTGTGTGTGTGTGTGTGTGTGTGTGTGTGTGTGTGTGTGTGTGTGTGTGTGTGTGTGTGTGTGTGTGTGTGTGTGTGTGTGTGTGTGTGTGTGTGTGTGTGTGTGTGTGTGTGTGTGTGTGTGTGTGTGTGTGTGTGTGTGTGTGTGTGTGTGTGTGTGTGTGTGTGTGTGTGTGTGTGTGTGTGTGTGTGTGTGTGTGTGTGTGTGTGTGTGTGTGTGTGTGTGTGTGTGTGTGTGTGTGTGTGTGTGTGTGTGTGTGTGTGTGTGTGTGTGTGTGTGTGTGTGTGTGTGTGTGTGTGTGTGTGTGTGTGTGTGTGTGTGTGTGTGTGTGTGTGTGTGTGTGTGTGTGTGTGTGTGTGTGTGTGTGTGTGTGTGTGTGTGTGTGTGTGTGTGTGTGTGTGTGTGTGTGTGTGTGTGTGTGTGTGTGTGTGTGTGTGTGTGTGTGTGTGTGTGTGTGTGTGTGTGTGTGTGTGTGTGTGTGTGTGTGTGTGTGTGTGTGTGTGTGTGTGTGTGTGTGTGTGTGTGTGTGTGTGTGTGTGTGTGTGTGTGTGTGTGTGTGTGTGTGTGGGTGTGTGTGTGTGTGTGTGTGTGTGTGTGTGTGTGTGTGTGTGTGTGTGTGTGTGTGTGTGTGTGTGTGTGTGTGTGTGTGTGTGTGTGTGTGTGTGTGTGTGTGTGTGTGTGTGTGTGTGTGTGTTTGTGTGTGTGTGTGTGTGTGTGTGTGTGTGTGTGTGTGTGTGTGTGTGTGTGTGTGTGTGTGTGTGTGTGTGTGTGTGTGTGTGTGTGTGTGTGTGTGTGTGTGTGTGTGTGTGTGTGTGTGTGTGTGTGTGTGTGTGTGCTTATCCATTAGAAAATTATACTAAATAGTATGGCATTTATCTGGTGGGCGCTAAGTGAACCACCGGCCGATCCTATCCTTTACACCCGAGCTGTCCAATAACAATACATAACAATATGTACAATAATTGGAAAGATTGCGTTGATGAAATGAAAATGAACTCTTGAGGAGGTGAAAGGGACTTAAAGAATCCTCCTAGTATATACCGGTGCATTGAGGAAGGGTTGCCCTGCCCCTCCTAAGTCCCAAGACCAAAATCCTAATCCCTCCCACGTCAAACAGTCAGGGGTCAATTTCAAATCGAAAGACACATGTAAACTGTGGTAAACATTTAGCAATTACAATAGTGTTCACCTTCATTGCATGCTTAGCTGCATCCAATTAATTAAAACACAACTGCAAAGTTGAAGCCCAGCCAAGTGTAGCATCTGCTAGTGGTATGGTTTATGCATGATTTGTTGAACAACTTGAACATGAAACATTTTCTCACAAAACTTTGTATGAAGTCATCCGGGATGACGTCAAACAAAACCGAGATGTACCTATTGTATGCGTACACATAATTTCAGTTATTATTGGAACAAATTAGATTATTTCCGACATTAAATCCACATAACTTCAGGGGATACAGTTGGCTCAGTTATAACCAGTTCGAATAAAATGAGCAACTACCTAGGTAGGTTTTGCTAGAGGCTTAAAGGCTTAATTTAACAGTGTTTACGCATTGACGAACTATTTACAAGAAAAACATGAACTTTTTGCAGGCTTAGGGGGGCTACTAAAGGTTTGCCCCGACTTTGCCCGATTGGCCCACTTATTGGCGAAGATATAGAGCATGGGTGTGGTCAAAATAATATCGGGTACTGAGATCTTAGCTGCCTTCCCGCCATGTGTAGCCGTCGCGTTTATGTGCCCGACCCCCCTTTTCACATCTACCAACATAATTAATTAAAAATCTCTGCTGGCTGCGAAACCCTAGCTTCAAGATTGTCATTTGCAAATATGATTTGGCACATGTGCCCCTATCTGCAGAAAAATACTAGACGTCTGTATCTCGTCTGCATCTGAGGAAATTGCTCTTCAAAGTTGAAGTTTCGGCAAAAAGTTCAAAATTTTTGGCTAACGAAAGGAAAATATTATTACTGGTGCGAGCTATAAGACTGTAATTTGGCGTATACAGAGGTCCTATAGGAGTACTCATTTGTGTCAAATGTCAAGAAATTCTGCCACCTGAAAAATTTTTATGTCAACTTTAATCTTCAAAAATTGCCAAAATCGCCTTTTTTGAGCAATGGTACCCCAGAAATCGAAAAATCAAATTTTTGAAATTAAAATTTTTTTGAGATATTTGAATTCAGCATGGTTGAAAATATACCCACATCACATTTCAGCTCGATCAGTGAAGGACTGTGACTTCTAAGGCTGCAGAAAGCTTCTACTCAGGATACGCAAGAGTAAGAATGTTGATTTTGGCAATTTTTGAATATTAAGCTTGACATAAAAACTGTTTCAGGAGGCAGAATTTCTTGCCATTTGGCAGAAATGAGTACTCCTATAGGACCTCTGTATATGCCAGATTACAGTCTTCTGGCTCGCACCAGTAGTAAAATTTTCCTTTCGTTAGCCAAAAATTTTTAAATTTTTGCCTAAACTTCAACTTTAAAGAGCAATACCCTTATTAGATGAAGACAAGATACAGACGTCTATTATTGTTCTGCAGATAGGGGAACATGTGTCAAATCACATTGGCAAATGGCAACCTTAAAGCTAGCGTCTTGCAGCCAGCAGAGATTTTTAATTAAGTAAGTTGATAGTTATGAAAAACGGGGGGGGGAGGTGGTCGGGTATATAAACGCGACGGCTGCACGTGGCTGGAGGGCAGCTAAGATCTCAGTACCCGATATTTTATGACCACACCCATGCTCTATATCTTCGCCAAAAAGTAGGCCAATCGGACAAAGTCGGGGCAAGTCGATTTTAGTAGCCCCCCCCTTAAGAGAGTAACAAATTTTCTTCTGTCACGCAGAAAAAATGGAACTTAACCTCATACAACCGACTGAATTTCGAAAGTGAAAAGACGGAATGAAAAAGCCTTAATGTCCTGAACTTTTTATATGGGAGTTTATGGGTGTTAATAACAAAAACTGTGTCAAAATTTGGTTCCTCTGGGGTGCCCACTCGTTACACAATGTCTTACTAAAAATTGCAAAAAGGTAAAACTTCCGGTTCATATATTTCTAGCTTCCTACAAAGAATGAAAATGATGGATGTAGTCACTCTGTTAATAGACTTGGTTGGATTACTCTAGAAGGTGTAGGTGGGACTTAAGCGAATTACCTTAAACCACAAAGGAACTCTAATACGCCTTCACGTCATGAGACAGCGGGATTACATAATAACCTAGTGGAGCAAAAAATATCACTTGGCCAAGGTTATATTTAAATATAAAATGTCCGCCTTCTACAAATAATTTTGTTGGAACTAACTTGTTCTTATTATACAAAATATTTCATATTTTCTATCTTATTTATTTATTTATCTTTTTACACTTTTTTCTATATATATATAACATGTTCTTATATATCAGATCAGAGACTCTAAGCTCTTGGCACAAAGCTCCTCACATGCCTGCCTAAGGTCAAATGTGGTTTCGTATCTATTCAACTATCCCCACAAAAGAGCCAATTTAGCTATCCCCCGAATGGAAAACTGTACACAATGTCACAGTAATGTCTCCGGGTTTGCGCAATATGTGGAAGTAAGAATATACTTCAGGTCGATTTTAAGATATCTTGTGCGTTCTCCCCAGCCCTAACGCTTGATTTTTTTGAGCACTAACTTGAAAATTTTGTATGGTGGTATACTGGAGGCTGATGAATTAAATAATTTTAAAATTTAAAAGCGTGGTCAAAAGCATACCAGTACTAAGTTTTAGGTATCGTATCTAGGTCCGTGGTTTTATATTTAGTACTTAACTTGTGGGTTTGATTCAACGAAAGGAGCAATTCCGTTATCAAATGTCAACAATATGAATAATGAACTGCAATTTTTCTCGAGGTTGGGCAAGGGACGGGCGAACGAACTTGTGACAGGCAAACCCCTGCAATCGCACCAGACTAGGGTTGGTCTATTGCGTAACTGTTTTGGGGTAAATAACTCAATTTTTGAAGAAAGGCAATGTATAAGAAAAACAGTAATTAATATTAATTTAAATATGAACTGTACTGAGTTACATAAAGGACACTGAGTTGTTATCATATCTGCACATTTGAGACTGCTGTTTCCCAAGTTCCCAATAAAAATGTTTTGGGGAAAGTTATCAGGAATGTGGTGGACCGGATGAGAGAAGTAGGAGTGAGAGATTGCTACAGTACTCACGCCCAAGCAAGAATAAGTTTGCAATATCCGTGACAGTCACCAACTGATAGCAAAATACAACTGGGAACACAAATAATTAGGTAAAAGTGAAGCAACTAGGGACTTTTAATCAAGATATTAGCATACGCGCTAAAGACACCCGTGAAGCTTACGGTAGAATAAGGAGCGTGTGGTATTGCTCCCACGTCTACTATAAGAATTAAGAAGCAGGAAATTCGAAACCTGCTGACACTTCAAAAACAGAAAGGTCGCGGGATGCTGAATTTGTTATGAAGAACCCGTAAAGGAAACTGAATGCTGTTCGGGATGATAACCAGATTTGTGTGGCAGATGTGTAAGTGGGAAGAGCTAAAAGCTTATGTTTACCTCAACCCATAAAGCATAACTGAAAACTATATGGGTAAATTAATTTAATTGTACACGGGAAATAATTTAAGCATGAATCGTGGATGATAAATTAGTTTTGTTCAGTCAATACTTCAAGATTGTGGCACTTTTAATATGTTGTGGAATATTTCCTTGATTTCATTTAACGGTGATACTCCGGTAGGCGCACACCTTACAATTTTTCGCAATTGTCAGAAATGCTCTACTCCGGTAGGCGCACACCTTACAGAACTGACGGCATACTGTAAAACGCTCTACTCCGGTAGGCGCACACCTTAAACTGAAGGTTTACTGCAAAACGCTCTACTCCGGGAGGCGCACACATTACAAATAGTGATTTCTTGTACTGATGATAATATGTACTAAACTGATTGCGAACTAAAATTTCTCAATGCGAACTAAAATTGCACAACTGTTACAAAATAATTAATCACCGCAACATGACAAGCAGGTGTAGATGTAGTTGTCGGTGTCACGGTGAAATTTCTCCCCCTAGAAATTTTTCCCCCGGGGGGAAAGATTTCACCGTTCAGCTGTAAATAATTTTTAACATTTACTTTCAACTTTCCAATTAATTTCTTTTTTCCGAATCGAATTTTTGATTGTTTCCTAACGTAATTAACAATATTTTTTATGAAGTTATGTCATAAGGTGAAGGCCCAGCTCCTAACAAATAATAAAATTCTCAAAACTGAGATTAATATAGATTTGCCTTGAATTCTTCCGTTTTAGAGATGCAACATAATTTTTTAAAAAGGTCACAGATGTAGAAATGTTCAATGAGAGAGATGCTGGACTTGATCATTACTGTACCTATGTGTTTTTTATTTCAAGGACTTTATTTCGGAAGTACATCGCCAATTTCCTGTCGTGTGAACTGACTTTAGTTTACATTACTTGTTCATGTTTGTTAATACATGTTAAGTTATGTTATTGCATGTTACATATGTTTATGAATATGTTCAACTTGTAATTAAATAATACCTAATGACATTACTTCATATATAATTGTTTAATGTATAGGTAAGTGTTTGCGCCGCCAGCAGTTTAGTACATTTTATCACTAGTACAAGAAATCACTATTTGTAAGGTGTGCGCCTCCCGGAGTAGAGAGTTTTGCAGTAAACCTTCAGTTTAGTAAGGTGTGCGCCTACCGGAGTAGAGCGTTTTACAGTATGCCCTCAGTTTTGTAAGGTGTGCGCCTACCGGAGTAGAGCATTTCTGACAATTGCGAAAAATTGTAAGGTGTGCGCCTACCGGAGTATCACCCATTTAACATTATGCAAAAGTGAGTGCTACCTTTATGCAAATCAACCTAAATTACACTTGTGTGTAAAGTCCAAGGCAGAACTAGCTAATTTTTAAAGTCTTCAAATTCGAGCGCGCAAGTAATCAGTATCAAATTTGGGATTTTATCAGTCGGTGGGTCTCTGTCTCTCTTCATTATACGCGCTCAGTTCATTTGGGGGTTATTTTTGGGAGTCCTTTGGGCGCCGGCCCCCTCCAGGTTTGCCGTGTTCTTTATTTTCTTTGCTTGATTTTTTTGTAATAAGGTACTTGTCCCCCTTTCGTTCTGTTATTTAAAATACTGTGCGTTTTTACAAATTATTTTTGTTTCGTATTTTTGCTTAAACAGGAAGTAAACTTGCGACACCCCTTGGACTGTCGTCGTCCTTTGCAGTTGGATAGCGGTTAAGCGGCGAAGGGAATCAGACATATACACACTCATTCACGATTCCAGCAATTCTTTATTTGACTTTAAAATTCTTTATTGAATATTTACATTCTACAATGTCACTAAATTTGAAACTGAAACTAGGAGCCGGTTCCATAAAAGTTGGCGAGTACCTGACTCGACAACTGGACTCATGCTAGTTGTCGAGTCTAGCACCTCAAGTGTACCATAAAACCCTCGCAGTCGAGTAGCTACTAGCACGGTTGTAAACTGTAAAAAAGTAAAAATGTTAAACATTTTTTACAGTTATTAACAGTAGCAAAATTCGGACTTTTTAACAGATTTTTTACACTTTTTAACACCACTGTTTTTACACTTTTTCACACATTTTAACACTACATTTTTTGCATATTTTTAGCAGTTTTTAACACTTATTTTTTCGGAATTTTTTATATTTTTTACACTTTTTGCAGCTACAAATACCGCCAATTGGAAAAAATTGTATTTCAAGTGGTATAAATTGCTGACATGATTCTTTGTATGCGTGGAAATTGCAATGAAAGTGAAGGATAAGCTGTGGTTAAGCCCTGTTGAGTTTTCTGGAAATACTTTTTGTACTAATAGGCTCTACTGTAACTAACTGCAAGGGTTTCTTGTGCATAGTTCCAAGAGTACATAATATTGCACAAACCAATGTTGGGTTGTTTTTAATATTATGTAATCTTGACTTGATAGTTCTCATTTCTTCTCCAGATAACTAGCTCCGGTTACTGTTTCTTTCCATTGAAAATTTAGAATTCTTGCAAGATGGAATCTTTAACTGGACATCCCAGTCTGAGAAATTTAGCGGGATTTAGTTTTTACAAACTTTAATGGAACAGTATTTAATAATCAAAAATTTTAAAGCAAAAATTTATAAATTTCTGAAACCTTTAAGTACCAGGCCATAGAACTTTTATAATAAATTTTTCTAAAACGAACATTCCCATTATTTTAATTCAAAATGCTGTTGATTTCCTGATTTTCCTGATGTCAAATGATCCAAATGACAAGCCGCCATTGTATAACATTTTACATTTGCGACAGGCAGCATATTCTTC